>SNQJ01S0151687.1:0-20592 GCA_010110895.2 Picea sitchensis
GTGAATCTTCAAAAGGAAAAAGTGAAGAGGAAGAGGACCATCCTCAGATTCCTCCTTCACCTCCATCAACACCTCCTTCTTCTCCTTCTTCTTCAAGTTCAAGTTCTAAATCTAATGGAAAGAAAAATGTTCATAAGAATAAAAATGAAATGTCATTGTTAAAACTTGATGTCAAATTTGAGTTTCCCATATATGATGGTGAAGTAAATGCAGAAAAACTTGACAATTGGATCAGGTAGATGGAGGTATACTGAAGTGTGCAATAGATCAAAGATGAGGCCACACAAATCAAGTTGGCATCTTTGAGACTTGCATGTACAACTCTCATTTGGTGGCAAAGCAAGCTGCAAAAGGGAACACAACAAGTGGGTAATGTATTTCCATCATGGAAGAGTTTCATTTCTGCACTTAGGAAACAATTCTATCCTTTGGATTATAAATAAAAAACATTAATTGAATGGCAATCTTTAAAACTAAGAAAAGGACAAACAATGCAAGAATACACTGATGGATTTCGAAAAATGACATTAATGTTAGACATCCCTTTACAAACACAAGAAACTCTTATGAAGTATATAGGAGGTTTACCTGCGCATATTAGAAACACTGTTTTCATGTTTGGATCCACTAACCTTGATGAGGTTTCTGTTCAAGATACGTATATTGAAGCAGGGAAAGTAGGTGTGTAAGGGGAATCATCGTCTTCAAAGAAAGAAGACAAGAGGAAAAGGCATGGCAAGAATGAAAATGCAGTGATGAGGAAGGAAGGAAAGCCATCTTGCAAGCATTGCAAGAAAGAGGGACATGATGAGGACAAATGTCGGCAGTTGCATCCCGAGAAGAGGCCAAAGTGGTTCAAAGAAAATAAGGGAACGCAAACAGTGGCAACGAAAACAAAACCCACAGACTTGGGATCGGATTTAGGTGATGAATCAAAGATCTCATTGGTTGGTATGACAGGTAAAATTGGTGAAGACATTGATTGTAGAAGTAAGTTGTTTCATATAAGGGTAATCATGTGACACACTAAGATAGACACATTAATCATCAATGGATCTCAATCTAATCTAATCTCAGAAGAATTGGTTAAGCAATTGGGGTTAAAAACACAACTACATCATAAGCCTTACACACTTAAATGGATAAGCAACCATCATCAAATGCACATAACAAAGCAGTGCACAATCAAATTTGCAATTTCATCTAAGTATGTGGATGAAGTAACATGTGATGTAGTTCCATTAAGAGAATGTGGAATGGTCTTAGGTAGTCCATACTTATATGATCATAAGGCAATCTTCTACAGGACAAAGAATCAATATCAATTCACTAAAGCAGGTCAAGATTATGTGGTTCATGCTCATCATGTTAAAGAAAATAAAACACTTCAAACAATGGAACAATTAAAGAAGGCAGTGCAATCAAGAAGCAAACCAATAATTGTTTCAAATGAAGTAATTGATCTTAAGAAAGAACAAGAAATGATTGTTGAATGGAAAATCAATCATAAGTTGCTTCAAGATAAGCTCATGTCGTGCAAATATCTAAAGTATATCAACTCATTTGCAATCGTCTTTTTGATGTTGTCATTAGTAATGATTTCTACATGGATGATAGTGGCTTCAGTAAGATGTAGCAGGGTTCAAATGGCTAACAATATACTGTCAGTTGTCATGATTGTGTTACAGTTGATCTTGATGAGACAGGTGCATAGGACAGAGTTCAGAGACAGAGGACAATTTGGGTGGCCTATCCCAATCTTGTTGACTGGTCAGTAACCTTTTGGGGACCAAAAGGTCTTTTAGTGGGGAAGTGTGATCTAGAATCGGATCCAGAAGCCTGACAGGGCTAAAAAATGCTAAAAAATGAAAGTGCTCGGAATCCGACAAAACCAATGCCATTTTTTCTGTCTCGTCTTCCTGATTCCGGCCATATATTTACTTCGTCAAACGGGCCCCGTATGCATAAGATATTGTGTTCTGTCCGAAAACCCAAACAGGTAAAAAAAAGGGGATGACTGTATAGTCCGTACAATGCCACGTGGCAGGTTGGTTGTACAGGCCCTATGGTCATACAGATGACATGGTAGCTCCTGGATATGACACGTGGTAGATGATGTGGCATACGACAGACAACTGGACCAATCTATGGGTGACACATGTCACCACTGTAAGGGTGACACGTGGCACGGGATGACGTCAGCAAGTGACTGGGCAGGTACGGTGGCAGGGTACATGGCAGACACGTGGAGCATCCAGCATTTGACACTTGGTAGTTTTTGGTTGGTTGTTGATGTGCCACATGGCCCAATCATGGGCTGCCACGTGGCACCCTGTGGTTGGTTCATGGTTTATGTAAAATTATTTGGTTTTACCGTGGGTCAAACCCCCAACCTCTCCTCCATGCAATGGACTGGCAAGACCGGGCTAACCACCTGGGCCACTGTTGGTGCCTATTAACCATATGGAAATAAATGTATTTAAGTTTGTTGCAACGGATAGTTGGTCGCGGAAAGGGCCGGGGCTTAGCCCCAGCCCATGGTTTCAACCGTGGCCATACACCCGAGGGCGCGGGCAACCAAATGCACAGAGTTTGGATAGGGCCTACCCCTCGGACTTCAGCGCCACCATATAACCACTACCAATGGAACCGGGTCTATCCACCATTTTGGGTGCATGGTTAAGTTAATATTCCGTGGTTCTATGACTACGCCCAATGACCAGGAGCCAGCAAGGGGGGGCTAGCGCACAAACGGTTGAGCGCCCAGCCACATGGCCGCCTCCCATATGACCAAGAGCACGCACGTTTTGGGGAATGTGCCTATTATTATACAGAAGTGGGTTTTTTGCCAATGTTTTGGGATTTTTAATTGATTTTTGCCTGATTTTAATGGATTTTCTCCATTTTTGGGAGATATTGGGCATTTTTGGAGCCCAAATTTTGGGAGGAAGTTGGAGATGGATAACCAACTTTAGATATATATAAACCAGGCCTATTTGAGGCCATGGAGGATAGTCAGAGTAGAGTTATGCTGAAGGGAATCCAAGCCAAAGCCATTTTTACGCAGGGAAGCTATTGAGGAGCAGACGCTTGCGGGCCATTTCTGGGAGCTCCGGACGTCCGTTTTGTGTGTCGTTTTCTTTGCAGGGTTCTAGAGATCTGAAAGAACATGACCAGATCAATCTTGTAGCCAATTGGAACTATTGCGATGTATTTTTGAGCTTTTGAACAAAAATAAAGAAGCCTCCCCCACATAGACAAATGCCCGAAGACGTAGGCAAAAGTTGTGCCAAACTCCGTTATCAATTCTCGTGTTATGGTTTGTTGTCTATTATTTCATTTCAGATATGAATATGTGTATATGGATGTCATAATTCCTCTCTTTTCCTCATTATTTCATTAAGCTTCTCAATTGGATAATTAACGCATGCAAAATTAAAACTCAACCATAGTCATTAAAAGATCCAACGGATCATCCGGAGATAGATCACCAAGAGAGGGGGAAGAAGGGGTTGCCGATTGAATGGCTTGATAAGAGGATTCAATTGGACTTAAAGGAATTTGGTCACCATAGAGAAGCTGATCACCAAGGTTGGGTACTATCCACGGGTCAAAAGACGCAGGGGTTTCTCGAACAAAGGTGGAAATCATGTTGATTGAGGTGACAGATGGATGTGGAATATCGGGTGGTGGAATGGGGAAAGTACCCATCAACGAGGAATATTTAATAAGACCCACACCGACATTCTCATATCCAGGGGGTGTTTTCTCAATGAAAGGTATGTTCCTGGTATGTGTATCAAAGTTAAATAAGGCCAATTGGTCCACCGTAACTACTTTTCCCTGATGTGGGAAACGTATGACATGGAAAAGAGTGGGCACAACTACACACATGGAATCAATCCATCTATGGCCAAGTATAAGGTTGTAATCGAGAGGAGCGTCAAAGACCTCAACTTCAACGTTGACCATTTTTCCTTCTAACGTAATAGGCAATGAAGGGAGGACACCGTAAGGCTTAAATCTAAAGCTATTAAAGGATTTGAGCGTGTTGTGTGATTCGGTTAAGGGAGGAGAGTTGATGTCTTTCTAGCAGGTAATAGACATGACACACGTCGATGCACCCTCATCAATAACTATTCTACAAATGTTCTTTTCGGAGACAATAACTTGTATTTGAAATGCGAGTTGAGGGGGTTACCTTGGAATGTGATCTTCCAAGTCAAAAATTATTAAATTTGTGTCCGTAGGGTCAATTCCACCAATGGATTTCAATAGTACCTTTCGTTGTGTAGGAAAATTCTGAAGGACTTCGAGGGATGACTTCGTGGACAGTGCTTGGGCTAGATCTTCTACAATACTGTAGTTCTTGGTAGCACGTGCATGAGGATTGAAAGTAGACTTTTGAACAACACCCTTTGGGGGAGGGCGAAGAATTGTATCTAGGCTCGGTCATTCGAGATGAAGAGGACCATTGGTAGGTGGAGCCGAGAGATATGGTTGGACCGACGAAGGAGGTATTTCATTAACCCTCTCTTTGGAGGAAGAATAATATTTAGCTTGAGTGGTAAGTGTGACATCATTCTTCTTTGAATCACCTGTACACATTAAGACATAGGATGTAGTGGAGGGGGAAGGTTGGTCATGAATGACCAATTGGGATTGCTACTGAGAAGGCAAGGGTTGTGACAAAACGGCCAGGGTAGACGGTTTCAGGGTCCCTTGAAGGAACTTAGTAACCTTGGCTCGTCTTGGACAATCCTTAGTGTAGTGATCATCACTACAGATAAGACAAAGGTATTGGGGTTTGCGCTTATCCTTATCATCAATAGGTTGTGTTTTGGTCTTCTCAGATTGTGTATTATTTTTATCCTCCTTATTCTTACCCTTCCCTTTTTTGGATTTATTCCTTCCGGCAGGGGTAGATTGAATAGAGTTCACCTCAGATGTCTTATCGACGGGAGGAGTAGGAGACGGAGCATGTTGAAAATTAGAAGCAACGGACTTGGGGTTGGTGGTAGAGGCTTTTGCAGAGTGGGGTTGGGCATGGAAAGTTCCAATCACACCATCAGCCACATGAGAAGTAGCAGGATCCATTGAAGTAGAAGTATTAGAAGGACGAGGTACATCAGGGATTAAACCATAAAGAGTACCCATTTGTGAGTAAACGAGGTCAAGGTATTGAGCACGAATGATTGCTTTTTCTTCTGTGACAACTCCACCCATGGCGATGTCATGAGCAATGTCATTCATGAATGATTTTGTGAACCACTCTGCTAGTAACTGATCAGGAAGCTTGAGTTTGATGAGACGTCATCTCTGTCACCACTCATGAATGTGATCATAGATATGAGTATCTTTGGTTTGTTTGAAAGAACTTAAAATTTTGGTTCCTGTTTCCTAACGGATCGATAACTAGTAGTGGGTGAGGAAATCCATGGGAAGGGTGTTAAAGTTAGTGAAGAAGCCTCGTGGTAATTCTATATACCACTTCGCAGTGGAACCCATGAGAGTTCGCTGAAAAAGACGTAATTGAATAGAGTCATACATCAAAGAGTTGGATGAACACCAAAGGTGGAAAGTCATTACATGATTGTTCGGGTCCTCTCTTGGTTTACCATCAAACTTAGGAATGTCGGATGATAGTTTGGCTGGTATGATGAGCTATTGAGGACAGTGATGAATAGGATCATTTAAAACTCTAGACAGATCAAGGAGGTCCAAGGTGGCTAAGAAGGGTAACAATCTATTCACGTGGGGGTACTGGTGACTTTGGGGAGGAAGTCCCGTAGGTATACCAGTAGGACTATAAGTAATTTGCATATAATGCGAAGATCCAAGTAGATTCAGTTGTTGGTGTGGAGGCATGTAATTTATAGGGTTCTATTGGTTAGGGTGGTTCCCTTGAACATGCACGTTGGGTCTAGCGTTCAAGCCCCAAATGGAATTGGACAAACCTGGATATGGTTGGCTCGTACTAGGGGGTATGAAAGAGCTATCTTGAGGCTATTTCCCCTCGGTCGATTGAGGATGATTTTGGATAATATAGTTCCAATATTGGGCCAAGCCTATAGGTATGTTCTATCTAGAGGGTGGGGTAGGTGGGGTTTTCCCTGCAATTAGAGGTTGCGTCCCAATTGGGATTTGAACTCCAAAAGGGGATTGTGTTTGGCCTCCAGGGTGAAATTGTCTACCAACAGGAATCTGGTAATTAGGTGTGAAAGACTGGGTGGTGCCACTAGGGTTGGTTCCTCCAATAGGGGATGGAAGAGACCCTCTAGAAGGGGGTCGAGGAAGTGTCAGAATAAAACCAGGAATAAGATGGTGCCCAGAAGGAGTGGAAATGCCAGGAGTCCCAAATGGGATTTTTGTAGGAACAAGAATAGAGGAATTCAACACATGATATCCAGGGGGAAGTGTCGGGGTGAATATGGGCGATAGTGGCATGCCAATGGGGGCTTGGCTAGCCACCGTATTCCCGGTGTGAAGATTCATAGTATATGGGACCATTGTATAATGGTCCATTTGAAGGGGGATAGTCAACATATGGTCGGTTGGTTGAGCATCTGAATCAGGGAAATAATAGGTAGTAGTAAAATGTATCGCGTCTAGATCAGATGTTTTGGGTGGCTCAGGTGTGACAGTCATATCAACGCCTATTCTTGAGCCAAAGATATCCCATCTAAAAATTCCAGTAGTCCAAAAAGGATCCCAACCTTCAGGGCCTGTGAAAGGTCCAGTTGGTAATCCAGAATACTCAACAACAATATCTCCAGATGAATTCACTCGAACAGTATGTCTCACAGATTCGGGAGGAAGTCGCAAGCCCTCTAGAGAATCTGTAATTCGAAATTGGTCTAAATAGTCAGTTATTTCCACTTGTGGAGTGGCAACATCTTGGACTTCACTCTATTGAGGAGAGCCCTCCGATGAGTTGGTAGGAAAGGGTTGAGAACCTTCCATATCTTCTGGGGGTAGTCCTTGCATTCTACATGAACGACGTGGAGGGTCAATGGTGATCGATCTAAAATCTCACGAAAGAAATTCTATTGCCAACTTATGGAAACAAACATCATGTGCTAGTAAAATCTATGAATCAAAACCAAGCAAGCAAGACCTTCCTATTCCGAGGTCACTAGTTGGTGATGAAATCCAACATCGTGATGTCAAGACAAGAAGGGGTTGGGCTAGGGTGGAAAAGTTACGTTGATAGCCTGCTTAACGGACTTACACCCTAGTGCAAGATCCCACACATAATCGTGGGTATACCCTCCAAGGAGCCTTAGTGAGTCTGGCCAACATCGATTCCAGGTACTGTGAAGACTTACCCCTTCACAGTCACCTTTTGTAAGACTCTAAGAAGATAGGATACTAAAGTTACCACAAACAAAAATGATGTCTGGGGAAACAGTCGACAGTCCGATCCACACGCAAGGGCAGGGTATCTAGCCCAAAATCAACTTGAGAGGCTTCCACTCATCATTGTGGGTATACCTTCAAGCGAACCCCGTAATACATGAAATATTTACATCGAGATCAATAAAGCAGGGTGAGTAACTCTGTCAATCTCAATGCGACCTTAGGTTTGACCCTTGTGTGAGAAGGGCTTCCCAGGACAAAATGTTGCAAATGGAATTTGACACTCCCTATCGCAATATACTATTGTGTGCTTTGCACTTTGGAGAGTGTGTCTCACTACCTATTCCAAAGCTCTAGCCTAACTAATGTTGGTGCAAAAGAGCCCTAGAAAATGTTACTAGTTGAATTTTAAAGTTGCACAATATTATTAAAGGTCGTTGTTTATGCAAGGGGGAGACGAAAATGAAACCAACGTTGTGTAAGACTTTGACCCAATAATGCGTAAATAGAAATGAATGATACAAACTTTCGTTCGATGAATTCTATCTACAACAGGGAAAAAGGCGTTTTCTGGAACAATGCAAACTACGATGTATGATTCTCTTTTTAAATGTAGTACAAAACAATCATTGACAATATAAATTCACTATTCGTTCTCTTTCAATATTTTAACACCAATATTTTCTGAATAAATTATTGCTTAAAAGAAAAAGAATTTAATTTTTTTTTTTAGAAACTAAAAAATAGGGATGGAGCTAAGAAAAAGTAAGAAACCAATGAAAATAAAATACTCAACAAACACCCAAATCGATCTTTCAATGGAGATAAAAAAATAAAAAATTGACAAGGAAAAGTCTCTTCAAATGCACATGGACAAAGAAATTTCCAAGCAACAAGCAATCTAAAAGGACAATTAATCCCAACTTTTAATCCAATCAAAGACTTTTGACCAAACAAGCACTCAGATCTTAGAATCAAAGATTATACCCTTGTTGATAAAAGGTCAAGAAGTAAAAACTGGGAAAAAATGATTAAGAAGAGTTTTCGGTCTCCGAAAACCAATCAACCGCAAGATTTGAAGTCAATAAATAGTCAAACACTGGCAAAATAAGTTCTTCCTAGGTAAAGAAACAAATATGGGCATCGAAAAAGACAAGAATACCTAATCCAAAACTTTTACAAATGAGTTCGCAGCCTAGTACTAGGGTACAATGCGAAAATTAGGAATTCTCACAGTCTAGACAGTGGCAGGGTGTGAGAAGGTCGCACTGGACTGAATAGTAGGGTGTGAAAATCAATGGTTCTCACAGGATATAGAGAGGTACAGTGCGAGAAGGTTTGTAATCAAGGAAAATTTGGAAAAGGGACAAAAAATTTGAGTGAACTTCTAGGTCCACAGAGTCTATATGGGTCTCCTACAGACTCAGAGACTAGTTGGCAATGAAAAAAGTAGGCTAAAATAAAATGGCCAACAAAAAACCACAAAATGAGTCGTATCCCCAGCGGAGTCACTAATTTTGTTATAGGATAAATCTGTATATGCGGACATTAACAGATCTCCCTAGATCCACCTAGATCTAGAACAAAATAGGACAGGACATGACACTTCCCCTAAGTTACAATCATTGAATTTGTCATTGAAGAAGGAATAAGTGACGTACCTTTAGATATCGCTTCCTTATGTCTTTGTTGTCCCTTCTTCTCTTTGGTATCCTTGTGATATCAAATCTACAATGACGCAAATCGACTAAGGTGAAAGAAACAATAATACATTCAATGAAGACTTAAACATGTGATCAAGGAGTCATGTAATAAAATAAGAGTGATTTTATGGAAAAGGGACATGCCACTGTATTATATTAAATAAAAGTAGAATATACAACCATATTGCCTTGATGTCGCAAGCTTCCTTTCGGTGGTCCTTCGTTCCAACACACACACACTTGCTCCACGCTTGCATGAAGAAGATCCACTATGGCTTGATGGACAAATGGGGGCCTCAAGAATCAATTCCAATAGGATTCCTCACACAATTTTGAATATGTTCTTTCATCAATTATGTATTCAATCTTGCTTAACCTCTTCCTTGAGAAACCTTTCATTATATAGGAGAATGAGAGATGGTTAAAGCAATGAGGATGATCTTGCTAAATCTGAGAAGTCAGTAGGATTCCAACCATGTGAATGAAAACTCATTTTCTAGAAGATCCTCTTCAAGAACCTTCATAACCTCTTCTCCCTTTTAATATTTGAAACAGGTTTGCACCTACTTATAGAGAAAACTGCGAACATATCACAATCCAAGTATAGAGTAGCCTGTGAGAATCAGGGTTTCTCGCACCCTACAATACATGTATCCTGCGAACTCATCTTAAAAATATGTTTTGTAGAAGAAGACAACATTCACTTTTCTCAGGAAGAAGGTCCTTATGAGAGCCTGAACACATAACTGTAGAGACATCACCAGAGTGACCAAAATAATGTGTAACACACACAACTCGCTCGAAAATTGAAATGGAAAAACATAAAATAATCAAACAAGTATCCAAAAAGGAAACTTAAAAATCAATTTTTTGATTTTTTTTAGGAGATGTATCCTTTTAAGGCTTGGCCATTCACCGGGAGGGTGTCTGGTTTGCCTCTCAAATTTTGCAACTGATATGTTCCTACCCTAGTTTTCTCAGATACCTAGAAAGGTCTGAGCCATATATTTTGTAATTTCGAATGTTTTCCCTTAGGTTCATTTGCTCTATCCCATTTTACGACTAAGTATCCTACTTCAAAACTCTTCTCTTTAGCCTTATGGTTGTCAAACCACCTTTTAAATATATGTTGATGAGCGGTGAACTTAGATTTAGATTTCTCCCTTTCCTCTTCAAGCATGAGGAGGGTATCAATTCTTTGTTTATTAACTGATAAGGGTTGTCCTCTTGAAGCCTAATAAAGTTGTAGTGATGGAAGATACAACCCATTTGGGAGAATGGATTCTTGTATGTATACCAGAAAGTATGGATATTTTCCTATAGCTTCCTTGGGTGTTACTCTATCTTCACATAAGGAATTATGAAGCAATCTATTCCAATTTGTCTGATTGTCTGTGACTGTTTTCTTGAAGATCCTCACTAGTTTTTTATTAGTTGATTATGCTACCCCATTTCCTTGTGGGTAGTAGTTTGTAGAGTATATTATTATGATCCTTTTGTCCAGAGTGAACTATGTTAATAGAGTAGAAGAAAAGTAGGCAACATTGTAAAAAACGAGAATGGAAGGCATCCCAAACCTTGTGATCAGTTGTTGTTCTATGAATTGGATTACAACCTTTTCATTCACGTGAGTCAGAGGGATGGCCTCTGTCCATCTTGTGAAATAATTCATAGCAGTCAGTATATATTTATGTTGTTTTGAATAATTCAGAGTAATCTCCCCTATGATGTCTAACCCCCATTGCTCGGATGATCTGGACATGGTCATTGGATGGAGTGGGACAACTATTCTCTTTTCTCTACCAACACTCATTTGACAAGATTTACATTTTCTAGCATATTTATGAGTGTCCCTAAATAGAGTAGGCCAATAATAACCATCTCTTAATATTTTGTGCGTTTTGGCATCTCCTGCAAAGTGTCCACTTGCAGGACCATCATGGAGCTCCCTCATAACCTTTTCTACATATTCATGTTCGAGACATCTTAGGAGTAGTCCATCATAATTTATGTGGAAAATTACTTAATTTATGAGGCGATATTGTGTATATTTTATCCTGGGAGCTCTCATTTCTTTAGGGTTTAGGTTTTATGGGAAAGTTCTGTGATTTAGGAGGTAAATCAAGTTTCCATACCAATATTATTTCCCTAGGGGAATGGATAAAGCTTCACTGCACCATAGTGTTAATTCACTCTCCCACCCGAGGTCTTCGTTTATTAGATCTTGGGCTTCTGCGGCTAGTTTACACAATCCTTGTCCCTTAACTAATTTGGTAAGTTTTATATCTAGATAAAATTATTGGACAACTACCATACAATTTCCCCTTCTCTCTCCCATCTCTTGTTGAGTGAACATGGATTGGACTACAGGATGAAGCACGATGACTTTGGTGTGATTTTTCATGATGTAAGATCTAAAATGTTTCATTTCTTTGTATATCGCATAAGCATGTTTTTCTATAGAAGGGTAGTTCAGTTTGGCTCCCTGGATATTAGTGCTCATAAATGATATTGGTGCCTCATTGTTTTCATCATCTTTTTGGGTCAATACTATAGCCAAGGACTAGTCAGAGGTGAAAGTATAGAGGAAAAAATCTTTACTAAAATTGGGACTTTGCAACACTGAAGCTTGAGAGATTGCAATATTGATATTGTTGAAGGCATATTTTCGCTCGTCATCCCATTTAAACTCTGCATCCTTACGAATCATTTTTTGTAATGGTTTGGCAATTTCTATGAAATTGAGCATGAACGTCCTCATAAAGTTAATTTTCCCAAAGAAGGATTGCATAGCCCTTTTGTTATGGGGCAAGGACACTTGAGCTATTTCCTTTATTCATTCAGGGTTTATACGAATTCTTGCTTGAGGTATAATATGGCCTATTCATTTCCCTTCCTCTATACCAAATACAATTTTCTTAGGGTTCAAAGATATTCCATATTTCCTACACCTTTCAAAAATATGGGTTAGATGTTGGATATGGTCTTCTTTGTTCTTTGAATACACAATCACGTTGTCCAAATATACTACTACACACTTTTTAATCAATCCCCAAAAGGATACATACATGGCCCTTTAGAAGGTTTCCCTTGCATTAATCAACCCAAAGGGCATTTGTTTATAAGAAAAATTTCCCCACTTGGTTCGGAAGGTAGTATTCAATCGGTCTTCCTCTAAAACTAGGACCTGGTTATAACCTGGGAAACCATCTAGAAGGGAAAATATTTCAGAGCTAGACACGGTATGTAAGAGTTGTTCCATGGGTGGGACTGGGTAGTTATCCTTTTCTGATGCTCTGTTAAGGTTTATGAAATCTACACACAGGTGGATCTCCCCAGACGTTTTCCTAACATGAACCAAATTGGGTACCTAGGCAGAGTGTCTAACCTGAAAGATAATCTTAGAATCTAGCAATTTCTTCAGTTCTTGATACATCAAGTGTTCCTGAGATGAATGATAATTTTGTAATTTTTGTTGGAAAGGTTTTATCTCAGGTTTTAATGGGATTGTGTGTTGTATAATGCGAGTATCATATGTTATTAGTTTCTTGTAAGCCCAAACAAAGATATTTTGGTATTCCTTAAACAATTTGATATAAGATTTCCTATCTTCTTTGGATACTGTCTTATCCATGCTCACATTCTTGGGGTTCTCAAGGGTTCCTAAGTTTATAGTTTCATGTAAATGGCATGAGCTCCTTGTTTTTGCATTATTCAGCCCCTTAAAACTTTCTCTCAAGTCAAAGAAATCTTCCAAAATGGCCATCCATTTAGGTATCATGTGAAACTTGGGATGATCATCAACATGGTATTTTTCCCTGTTTTGTTGGTGAGATTCTATTTCTGCTAGTTTCTCTTGGAATACCTCATCATCAATAGCCAAATCTTTAAAATTATCTTCATTAGTTAGAAAATCTACAATCTGTTTATCTCCTTCCAAAACCTTCCAATTAGAAATATTGTTTGGTACTGATGGTTCGTATAGTAGTTCCACAGTGAACTTGGAGGCTTCATAGTCTTCTAAAGGATATAACCTTGAGGATGGAGTGGCTAGGGAATCAACAAGTGTGTTTTTCACCCTGGGAACAAAGGTAATGTTGAAAGCCTAAAAATTGTCTAACAAGTTGTGTACCATCTGCCAATAACTCTTTAAGTGAGATGAATTGCAATGTATAGTATTCTTTACTTTCCTGACAACGATCTCAAAATCTCCAAATACTTCCAGTTCCTTGATTTCCAAGTGAGTGGATTTCTTCAGTCCCTAGACTAGGTCTTCATACTCAACAATATTGTTGATGCATTCGAATTCTAACCTCCAGGATAAGAAATTTCATTTCCCTTTTGGGTTGTTAAGGATGCACCCTGCTCCTGATCCTTATTTTGATTTAGAGCCATCAAATTACATGGTCCACATCAGAGGTGAGGGGTTTCCTATTTCTACATGGTTGATTGCTTCTTCAATTTCAACCTCCTGGGCCACTACTTTCGTCAGGAATTATTGATGGGTCATACTTTTCTCCGAGGCCACTAGCGAATCTATCTGAAAAACCATTTCATACTTTTTATTGGATGGTATATCATATTGGTAAGGAGCAAGATTACCGAAATCATAATCATAGGAATAATTACCTAATAGAGGAAAATATGTTGACGAGGGTTCATTAGAAGTCTATAAATCGATGACAATAAGTTTAAGATATATCTCTCTGTCAATCATGATCATGTTTGGATGTCCTTTTATTGGAAACCAGAGGTGAGCCTAGTTGGTAGTAAAATATTCATTTAATTTCTCAGACCACTCCCGGCTAAGAAACATACCATAAGCCTTTGGGATGTCTACTATGATTATGTCAATTACTTGGAAAAACTTGGGCTGAGTAGCAATCCTTATCATGACATCTTTCAAATCCCCAATGGCCTTTACTTGGGTTATGTCAAATTGTATAACATGTTTATCACTTTTGAGAGGGGAAACATTCAATTTCTTGCATATTGATAATGACATGACATTTGAATATGCCCCTGAATCATCTAGGCAATTATGTAAATTTATGTGGAAAACCTCGAAGGTTAATAGGAAAGGAGGGACAAAAGGTCTCTCCTTTTTATCTAGGGAGAATGCATTCAGATTTGGTTTATTCATTAAATTGGCAGGGGATGACACATTCCCTTGATCAAATCCTTTCACAGGGGTATCTTTTAACTTCAAGGATTGTAACAAGAAATCCTTTTGTTGGGGGATCATGCACATGTCACTGACCGACACATTAGCCTTCAAATTCTTGAAGTATTATACTATGTTGTAGTCCAACTGAGTTGTTTCATGTGTGTGTATGTTTATAGGGTTTCGTTGGGAGACAACTGGTGCTTTCAAGTGATCAACTATTTGTTTCCCTCTCGAGGATTGAAAAGTGGTGGGATTAATTTGGACCGGTTGACCCCTACTTCGTGTTTGTACAGCCAAAACCTCAGCAGGTGGTTCCTGGAACTCAAATACATCGTCGAGAGGCATTGAAAAGTCAGGATCCCACAACAACATGGTTGTTTTCTCTGGTGGCTCAACGTCTTCTTGATTGGTGATATTTACTTTCGAGCCACTTGATTGTTCAGTAAGAAAAACTTCGACTAGGAACTGATTGGACATTAAATTCATAACATGCACCCATTGGGGATAATCTCTTTCAGAATGTTTCTCTTGATGGTATGTACAAAAAGATTATGATGCTACATTCCCTAGGTCGATGTTTAAGTTGGTTGGGGGAGGTTCAATTTCTTTGAAAGGCGGGTTTATTTTTAAAAAGGGTTTATAAGGCCTTTGACCTTGGTTTCTGTTGGCATAGGGGTAGACCCAGTGTTCAACTCTACAACAATGCACTAGAAAAACCCTAACTACCAACCCTTTCGGCAACACCTGTGAAGCAGATGAAGTCTCACTCGAGGTAGAGGCAGGGGTGGTTACAAGACTCAGGTGTTTGAAACCTTAGCTGGGACATAGATCTATGATTATAACACTTAATAGAGAACTTAACATTATTAGTTCGTCATTATCTAACCAATATCTACTCCATAGAGAAAACAGAGCATCGCAACATTCACGCTGACCTAATGTATATAAGAACTTAGTAAAGGAATTAGATCAGATCTAGCAGATTCAAGCACTAATAAAGGTCATAGATGTCAGATATAGCAACCAGATTCATCATAAACACAAAGAATAAACATATCTATATATCTATATCAAATAAATTATCACATAATGCATAAACACATCATCACATTGCACAGAGAAGAGTAACATAGTATTTATGTGGTTCACTCCCACCCCGGGGCTACGTCCACTAACTCTTCTTATTTATAATCTTCCTCAATGGGTTACATGCATAGAGCCTCAAAACCCTACTCCGCATAGGACAAAATATTTGCGCAGCTTGCTAGATCCTTCTTCCTTGCGTTACAGCAGAAATCCCTCCATAGTCTCTTACAATGACTTTCACTTGGCTCTGCAAGTATTACACAGTATGCACGAAGCCTTACACTTCTTGATCACATAGTGTTGACGGGCAGAAATGAACGCTCGCCAACTGGAAGAGTGGATCCGGTCCGGGGTTGTCTAAATAACCCAATCCGTTTGGGATAACCCACCCTGACAGGTTTAGTGGCTCCATTAGCCGATCTAAGTCCTAGAAAAACAAATGAAAACTACACTAAGAAACTAATCTAAATGAAAACAATAATTAAAACAAATTAATAAACAAATCTAAACTACAAATATACAATCTATTACCTAAATCATACAACTATAATTCTATAAAATTAAATGTTCAATTAACAACATAATCCAATTCAATTACAAATATACAATATTTACAGATTACAAATTTTAATGAAAACCTGCAAAAATCATTGGTAGACTGTCCTAAGACAACGAAACTATTATTTTTTTATTTTTATAATTTTATGAGAAAGAAATTAAATAAAAAACTATCTAATCTAAGAAAATAAAATAATAACTCTAAATAAGAATCTAAACTATATATATATCTATCTAAACTACTTAAATTATACTAACAAATTAACTATCAAATAACGAATAACAAACTGACCTAAAGTAACGCTTCAGTTTGTCCTGTATCCAGAAGTTGATTTAGTTGTTCGGTGTGAGGAAACCCGCACCGGATTATCCATGAACTTCTCGTAAACAAGAAGTCGTTGTGCTCTTCAAATATAAATGACAGGACAAACAAGACATAAAAATAACAACAATCTTCTAATATACAAATCATCGCATTAGATAAATCTGTATGCAAAGATTTGTACATAATGATTCATTTAACAAAAAAGGTAAACCTGTAATTCATTAAATTGAATTAAAGTGATTGCTATATTTTTTAAATAAGAGATATCAGATATGGACAACATATAAATCAAATCACATCAACATGCAATGAATTATGATAGCTAAAGTAGTCGATAATTAATTGCAAACTGATATGCAAAAAAACCTGAAACAAAAGTTTGATATATTGAAAGCGAAAGCTATTACAAGACATCAACTTTCATCTCAGTCTGAATCATAAATCCATAGTCTGGTTCTCTCCACATTGATGATGATGGTTCTCATTACAAAAAATAACAAGTATTTAAAGACCTCCCACAGGGTAAAACATCCCTGTGGGAATTATCAAAACAGTTTACAGAAAATCTAGAGATAATCTCCCAAGTCTGACTAAACTAACAACCTAAAAAAAAACCATATCCAAAGTATCTCCCACACTGCTACAACATGCCCAATTGATCACTGTAATTCGTATGCACCCAAAAGAAAACAAGAATAGACAATATTAGAAGATATTTTATGGATAAAATTGACAAAAATCTAAATTTTAAGACTAGCTACAGAATCTTCCGATTCTGTAGTTGGTCTAAATTGAACACAGAATCGTTTTAAAACCAATTCGAATCTTAAAAAATTATATTCAAACTATTAAACCAATATTTGATTGCTAATTAGAAACCAAACGAATCATTCAAATCAAAACTTGTATGCAAATTAAAACAAAATAAATCGTGGCCAATCGAAAGGTGACAGAGATAAATGTACTCTGTTAAATTTGTTATCACCAATTCGGGTAACCAAAATCGCTTAGATAATTGGACAGCAATGAAATCACTTTCATGAACCAATTCCAATCGACACAAACTATAACCGATTGAACAAATCATTTATGCAATCATTTATGTCACCTTAACCATTAACAAAATCATTGTCGAATCACAACGAAATCAACATGATCATTTTTCAAATTAATAGAATTGTATCAAACATATACCAATGATCATGCTAAATGTGTCACGCAACAATCATTTACAAATCAAATCAGATAGGAATGAATCGAAACAGTTTGGGGTCGACAAAATCGTTATGCAAAATCAACATAGCCACACGATTTTTAGCAAATAAATCTTTTGCACAAGTCAAAAGTAATCAAAACCCAAATGAGAATGTTGATTCAATACAAAATAGAGTCATCCCTGGTAAATCGAAATCAACAGATTTGTTTTGAGTCTATTAGAAACAAACAAAACTAATTGAAATCAAACAAAATTGACTATCCTAAATCAGACGAACATAATTGATTCAAAAACAAACCAATCAATTGCTTATACTAAGCTTGGCATGACAAAATCGCATAACCAAATCATAGCCACATTTGAATTTAGTAAAATGAACCTACTGTACAGGATCTATAACAAAATCGCTTTTGATGATCAAACTATAAAAGAATCATTTCAAATGTATTAAAGCAAAACCGAATCCGTTAAATTAATTCAAGAAAACTTACAGAGAAAAATTCATATTGAAATTCATACCTGGATAATTCGGTCATGATAACTTGGAATTGACGAAGGTTGTTGTCGCTTTGACATTCCTGAAGATAATCGAACCGATGGTTTTTTGTTTCTTTTCACTGGCCTGAAGCCTGTCTCTTTCTTTTGACAACACTGTCACCCATTCCTCTAACGATTTGCTCATTGATTGTAACATGGGAACATAGGTGTAATAACGCTCTATCCAAGCATTACATTGGATACATGATTATTTCTCGAGCTTTGACATAACAGGAGAGGGTTTGTTTAAGTCACCAGAAGTTTCATTGTGCAACTTGATTCCTGGGTAGTTAGGGTTGTTTTTGAGGCACGGGGGAAAATTAGATACATAGTCATAGGGATTTGTAGAGGATAGGCCACGGGAATAGGGGTACTCTTCAGCTAGGAAACGCTCGATATCGGAGTCTGATTCCTCACTCAACACTATGGGCTTCTGGTCGATGTTCTGTTTAGGTTTTTTTCGGGCAAGTCTTGATATCAAACGAGCATTTTTCTTCCCCTTTCTATCGACAGTAGTATCACTGTTGTCTTTCTTCTTCACAGGTCTTTTGATGACCTTAATATGATCCTTAGCACACGGGTTAACCAAGGCATCAGGTAGGTCCAAATCAGGGCAAACTGAGGGTTTGACAGGGGGTAGAAGAATATGCAGTGGCACAGCTGGTCCAGTCAAAGTCTCACTAATCACAGCCTTATCGATTTGAGCAGACTCTGGGTTAGCAAAGCCATTTCTAGACAGAAAGGCTTGCCAATTATCACGATGAAGGCTCAAATGGTGGACAATGATGAGTTTAATTAAGTCGTGGTGAAACAGGCTTCTATCAACCTTCTTGCGTTTGAATCTCTTATACATCTTGTAAAGACTACGCAAGAAGTAATGCGGCATGTTCAAAGGATAGTCCATGAAATTCATCAATAACCAGAGGTGATACATAAAAACCAAGCCATACCTACCTTCATAGGTCACAAATTGTTTCATGATTACCAAAAGATCATGCCACCTGGGTTTGAGGGTAGAAATAGGCATACCTTTATCATAGGAAACAACCTTTCTTGATACGAATAGTAATGGCCACAACACCTCGTCGACTTTGGAGTTTTTAAACCATCGTTGGCCTGTAGCTGCCAGTCCTGTATCAGAGCTTATGAACTCCTTATTGAGCTCGAGTTGTATGTCACCGACTTTATCCCTACACTCGTCAAAGGTGAGGGCGAATTGTTGGGCAACCGAAAGGTTGAAACCCTCGAACCTCTATATAAACACCAGCCAACCACTGTTTTCTAAATCCTTACGGGAATTATCGAATAGTAACAGAGCTTGGTTACCATTTGGCTCTATGCGCACCACCGGTGCCATAGACAGGAGCACACGGTGAGCAAGGTGAACAGGATAGGGTTTGAACAGAGTATACACAGGGGCAGAACGCTCACAGGCTTACCCGAAAACACCGGAGGAGACCCAGGATAGGGGAAAAACATTAATGACAGAATGTGCGAAGGTGGTGGAGCTATTTCGGCCCATGCAAAACAGTCATTTCCCATAGTACAAACGACCACGCATATAACGTTTCAAATCACTATGCACATATTAAAAACCATGCCATTCAATCTATCAATGAAACCTATGGTAAGTTCACCAAACAATGGCGCGAGCAATAGTTTTATCATAGATTTAAAACCAAACATTGAATCAAAATCAATACCAAGGGTTCGATCATATGAAAATGTGTTGTGTGATATGATTTATACCATAACGCCAATGAGTTTTCATGAAACCAATGTGTCAAGGGAATCGATCAAAGACTAGAGAAATCAAATCATCAATAAACCAATGATTGAATCACAAGCCTTAACAAGTCAATTTAAAAATTAAAGAATGCCAAATGAATAAGGATCTTGGAGTCTTGTCGACTGTATAATCATAATCAAATTGGAAACACAATGGGAATATCGACAAGAATGATCACAACAATCTAGTGACGATTTCAGTGTGACTTCGAAAACAAAGTTTTCACGTTTGCAGTCGTGAAAACTAGAACCAAGGTAAGTGTGCAAATGCGCGAAATAATAGTGTTGTTTTCTTCCGAGGATTGCGACGAAAATAAAAACTAGTGTAGGCATCTTGTAAGGATAGTATAAAAATGTGAATTGGCTGCCAAAAATGGCGACACACTGGTAGAAGCAGTTATCTCTGCCAAAAGAACAAATTCAGATTAGGATAATGGGAAAAATTCTAACTCAAAAATAACAACCAGAAAATCGTGTAAACATCATCATTAATAAAATATTCCAATAGTGCTTAAACGATGAAAACCGATAACAGTCTTAAGACAAGCAAGCCACAATATTAAAGATAAAATCTCCAATACTGTTGACAGAGCCACTTCTGCCAGCAGGCATCCATAGCCTCGACAAGGTTGCCATTTAACCCACTCTGATATCATTATCCTGCTGTTAGCGATATTTCTTGTTAAAAGGGTTGGAACACTAAAGAAAAGGGTTTAAAACCCACTTGTCCTAAGTTTTATGCGCAAATGCGTCCGAATTAAACGAGAATCAGTTCTGGACGGTTAGGATCACAGCGCCCGGATCAACGGCGCGCGTTGGATTCCAGACCCCCCTTGCCTTTCTACCTTTAAGC
>SNQJ01S0151688.1:13072-25053 GCA_010110895.2 Picea sitchensis
ACCAACTAAATTTTAGGATCGAATTCCATGTTGCACTACTTTTGTTGTATCATCTTCCACTTGCTTTTCTCATATCCAACTAGTATGTGTTCATGATTATAGCTTGGACGGGTGCGTCTGCATAGGCTAGGTGTCAAGCATGCAGAAGATGTCCAAAGCCTCTCTAGGTACTTGGTTAATTTATTAAGTGACTTCTATTTTTCTTTCCTAAGTTTGACTTAGGAAAAGCACATTAATTAACCCAATTAATTAATGTTGGCTATTGACTAAGGTTTTTTAAGGTTAAGTGACTTAGATCTAATCTTGACCATTGATCTCAAGTGAGGCTTAGGATTTAATCCTAGCCATCCATCATTTTGAAAGATTAAGGGTTGGGGTTTTGGTCAATGAAATGTTATAAAAGAAAGCCTAAGGAGAGGAGAAAAACACACATTCAGCTAACAGTCATTGAGAGAGTGATTTTCTCAAGTGAAGAGTGAGAGACTCAAGGCTGAGGAGAAAGAAGTGTTACAGCAGAAATTTCAAGCAAAGGGAAATCGAATGGAGGCCGAGTTAGCTGAATTCCAGAGGGCCGAAATCCGTACCAGCCACTTGTGTGAAGAGCCTGCACAGAGATCCGTATGGATCCATACGGCAGTCGTACAAGGGATGAGACAAAGGGAGGCTGAGCAGATTGGGGTTCCAGTGGGCCAATTTTCAAGTGGGCCGAGTTACAGGTTCCATTGCTGTACAAAATTATGTATTTCTCTATGGGCCAAATAATAATAAAATCCACTGAATGCTGGTTTTCCCAAGTTGG
The DNA here is from genome assembly GCA_010110895.2 of Picea sitchensis. Lineage (NCBI taxonomy): Eukaryota > Viridiplantae > Streptophyta > Pinopsida > Pinales > Pinaceae > Picea > Picea sitchensis. The sequence continues at coordinate 13,872 of SNQJ01S0151688.1, forward strand.
GTTTCAGGGTAAAAACTTGTGTAATGTGTGATTGATTTTCTGTTGTGTATGACTTATTTTTTACTTGCTGTTCTGCTGCATATTTATGTTGAAATACCAGTGTATTTATGTTCAGCAGTTTCAGAAGTTAATTACAGGGTTCATTAAATTTCTGGGTATAAAAAACAGCTAGGAATATAAATCAGATCTGGTATTTGGGTTTTTAACAGTATGTATGACATTTTTTATTGCTCAAGGAACTCAATTTTCCGTCTTCATAACGATTAAAGGTTTGTATCATCTTCCACTTGCTTTTCTCATATCCAAGTAGTATGTATGACATATTTTTGATTGCTCGAAGAACTCAGTTTCCCATCTTCATAACCATTAAAGGTTTTTGTATACCAAATCGAGAATCTGATCTGTGGTTGATTCATGGTTGAAATAGATTGCTAACCTCTGTCCTTGATTCTACTTCGAGGTTGAACAGTCCTGAGGAGGGGTGAAATGTAATGAAAATAATTAATATAAATAATAAATACTATAAATATATAATAAATATAAATATAATTCCTGAAAAGTCGTGTCCATTCACACTCATTACCATTCAATGGTATTTATAATGTCATGAGTAGTACTGTAGTTGTATCAATCATATTTTAGCCTTATGGATTTCTCTATTTTATCCTAGTTAAATTGGATATTTTTRTAGTTATTGAACATATTGTTCATAACAATGAGAAGAAATGGCTATAGTTATGTTGACGATAGAACTAACAAGAAGAGGGTGAAAGAGGAAGAGTTTATGTTTTTAGCTACACAGAATGATGTGGATGAGTTTAAGGAACGTCAGTACTTACACCTAGGATCCTCTAAACATATGACTTCCTGGAGAGGATGGTTTTGCTCTCTTACAAAAGATAAGAGCAAATCTCAGAGACAGAAAACAATATGAAGTACAAGGACATGGCACCAGGTTGAAGAATGGTAAAGTGCAAAGCATCCATGATATATTGTGTATACTTGGTCTACAAAAGAATCTTCTATGTGTCAATGGAATTGCTAAACAAAATTGTAAGGTCAAGGTTTGATCAGGGGCAAAAAAACAATGAAAGGTTAATTTCCATGCTTTTGAAGAGAAAGGTTTATACATATTCAAAGCCACTACAGCAAGGCGGCAAGCATTGACAACAGTTGTTGGAGATAACATAAAATTGTGGCATGCAAGTACCATCATCTCAATTTTCATTATTTTGAGTTGTTGACCAACCTTGAAATAGATAATGACCTATCCAGAATTCAAGGGTAACAAATGCATGTTAAGCTTGTTTGGTTAGCAGCACTGTGACAACTTTGAGAAGAATGGAGCCTGGAGAAAAATGAAGCAACTTGAATTAGCGCACAGTGACATATGTGATCAAATGTGCACAAAGTCGATTGGCAGTTCCATTTATTTCCTGGCAATTGAATTTTTTGGGTTTATTTTCTAAAAACTAAATTAGAAGCATTTAAAGTGTTCAAATTTCAGAAAGTTGGCTAAGAAACAAAATGGAAAGCAATTCAAATTTGTAGAAGATTTCACAAGAACTATTTGGGTTTATTGGCATTTAAGTGTTTAAGATTTCAGAAATTTGACTAAGAAACAGAATGGCAAGAAGTTCAAAGTTTTAAGAACCAATAACGGTGGAAAGTATGCCTCTATAGATTTTTTATGGTATTGTAAAGCACATAATATTAAAATGCAGATAACAATAGAATATAACCCTCGGCAAAGAAAGGTCACAGAAAGGAAGAACTGACAGATTATGGAGATGGCCAGGTGCATGAAGTGCTAGGCAGAAGCAATGAAGATTGTTGTGTTCCTCGTGAACCACAGTCCAACAAAGGCAGTTTGACTTGTGACACCTGAGATGGCATGGAGCAGTTGGAAACCTCAGGGAATCAGGGATATCACTGTTGCATTTTGCTAGGCACAACATATCTTCATGATCCGAAAGAAAAAGGGCAAAAGTTGGATAGTAAAAGAGAAAAAAATGCATTTTCATGGATAAAATGAAGATGTGAACGAGTATCAATTATTTACTCCTGTATCCAAAAATATGTCATTACTATAGATGTGTTCACTAAGACATCACGTATAGAACAATCTGGCAAATTCCCCAACAGGGAGGTAGCTTAAATAGGAGGGACATCAGCTTCTGATGTTGAAGTAGAACAGGATGTAGGACAGGCGATTCACAAAATAAAATAAAAAAAGGCGAGAACTAGTGAGCCAGTGAAACCAATGGGGTACCATGAGAACATCCCTGATGCTAGAGAAGATTCAGTCACTAATGCTAACAGAGGTTTATTAAAAAGGTTGCCAAACCCAAGAGATTTTCTTCTAGTAAACATTACACTTATGACTCATGAGTGAAGTGGTAAGTGCTCGAGAACCTGCTTTCTTTGAAGAATCTAATAAGAAAAACGTATAGATTGATGCAATGCAAGCAAATTCCGATGTTTTGATGTGCAACAATGCCTGGGAATCACTTGAGCTCAATGTTCCACCAAATTTCCAGGATGGGGGGGCACAGAAACAGGGAAGCATATAGGGGACTTGTGGAGCCACCCCCAAAATTTTAGGAAATGTTGAGGATTCTGTCCAAAATACTTAAAAACTAAAAACTTACATATATGAGAAACAATGACTAGTCACTGTTATCGCACAATTTGTACTTGTCCAAAGCCCAAGACAAGTAGGTGAAATTGGTGTAACAACAGGATATCCTACCACTGTCACCTCAATGAGAAATCCCCACTTTTAGGGATGGATGAAGGTCCAACCCAAGGGAGACATCCCCGGTGACCTAAAGGGCTGTGTAAGCTAAGAGTATGGTTAAGATATACCCCCCTCTCACTGGTCACCTAAGTCAAGAATGTCTATGTCCAAAAAATTGAGGCGAAGAAGAGTAATTGGTGTACCTGCCCGGAACAAAAACAATATAGCATATATATATAGCAATTTCCAAGCACAAGAGTGATAATAAAGCCTCAAAGACAATAGACAATGTAAATAAGCAGTGGCTAATGTAAAAATACAGCAAATTATCAGTTTAAAACAACAATTAATCCTTTGTAACAGCCACAAGAAACACTACTCAAAATAGCATGAAAGTACAGTGAAAACTTAGCATTTATTCCATAGATCGATTAGCACTTTCCTAGAGAAATTTCTGAGTGTGTTAAGTCAATGTTAGTTGAGTGTATACAGCAAATTACAAGGTTTAAGATGGCTGTAGCAATATATTTGTAACAGCAGCAACACAATTAGTCAATTTAGCTAAGCTAGGGTTAGAACTAGTTAGTGAAGGATTTGAAGAAAAGAGTGTAAGAGTTGTTTTGATCAATTCCTTTAACAAGAGAAAGTAGAAATCAGTGCCTTTTAGGCTTATGGAGTCAATTATAGCAGCAAAGTAACTTGGAGAAACAAATGATAATAGTGGTCAAAGGATAAAGAGATAAATGCTAGAGGTGTTGGCACTTCAAGGCCTCAAGCATTCAAGTCTCAAAGATGAATTACACTAGAGAATAAGCACTTTTAGGCCCTAGTGAATCCTTCTCTCCTTGGACTATTGAAATATATTATTGCAACTAGCAACTAGAATAAGGCTACTAAAGTGCTAGCACTTTAGGGCTTTAGAAGCCTATCCTAGACAAGATATCTTTGATAATTTAACAAGTAGAAAGACTAGAGAGAGAAAGAAGCACTTTATGTTTCAATCCTAGGGTTTTAAGCAAGTAATTTCATAATCTTCAATATGAAACAAGTAAAATCACCACAAGCATTTATTACATAAACAAAATTGCAGATTTTTTACTTACTTCACCAAGAATAACCAAGCGAAACCCTAGTTGAAGACTTTCCACCACCAAAATAGCCAAAAGACATCACAAGGAGCTTCTCCAAGAAGGTGCACACTAGTAATTTCAGCCAAGTACCGCAATAGGGAGAAAATTTCAGACCTCAAGTCCTCTTGTGAGGAGGAGTTATGATGAAAAATGATTTGAGGCTAGCCATACTTATATGGGAAATCCTAGCCTCATTAACCCAAAAGTTGTGTCTTTTCACAAAATTGAGCCTACTTCTTAATTTGCTCATTAAAATTACAATAAACTTAATTTTTACAAAGAATAACCCTAAAATGGGTGGTGTCATCTCTTCTAGGGTGACGTTAGGCTCTTAATGAGGGACGTTGAGCTGGGAAATTGCAGTGCTAGGCCTCCAAAGGCCACATACCATGCTCACACATGCCAAAATCCTCATCAAGCATTTCCCACATCATCCATCCATCAAACCCTAGCCCTATGTGACGTCATGGGCTATGAGGGTGACGTCCAAGCCTCCAAAGGCTAGCGTCCAAGTGTGGGAGGATGGGAATTGATCTCTCGGGCCATGCAAGAGTGCTTCCAAAGGCAACGACCCCCTTTCTTCACTGTGCAACTGGTGATCACAAGCCTGCCCCGAACGTGGGGTCTCTGCATCCATCATTCGGCTCCAAAGCCCTCATGAAGGTCCGAACAAGTCATTTCCTCATGAACCTGCAAAGACAAACAGATACACCCTCCAAGGGTCCATAAGTCACAAGAATCGTGCCAAGTAAGCCACGTCTAATAATCAAACCACCCGAACATGTGCATCAAACCCCCCTTTTCAAACCAAACAAATGTGCAAAGATCTTATACAATTCGTCAAATTTAGGTGTGGGAGGGGTGTCGAGGAATCCTATTGGGCCAGTCAATCCTCAAGTCAAGGGTGTTTCCCAAGGGAAACCCATCTAAGCCATGTATGAGTATGAGGTGGAGTGGGGTAAAACTTTTGGACCTGGGGTTCATGACAGGGTTTGTATTGTCTCATTTATGGGTGCCTTTGTAGATGGTGTGTTGCACCTTCGTTTTCAATGCAACCTTTTTCCAAGCCCATTTATTGACATTAATTAATTAAAGTCCAAAACAATTGGGTACTATAAGACATGGAAAGAAAAGAGTATTGCAACGTCACTTGAAGCTAGAGGTACAGAGAGTGCCATATGCATGGAAAGAAAGGGACACTGCATCCATGTACACACCTCAACAAGAGGAACATCTATATAATGTGAGTTTGCTTTTGCAAGTCTTTCAATTCTTTTAGGATAAATGCTTCATTATTCTCAAGACCTCTTGGGCGAGCATCTAGAAGGTTATGATTTGGCTTTTATCTTTTGCCAGCTACATTTCCCTTTGGGCCTTCAGCCCCTTCTTCCCATGAAATGAGGTACAATCCCTACTTGGGTCTGTTCACCTGAAAATCCCAAAATATGAGGAGACGAAGGGAAGAAGTATGGAAAGTGATAAGTATGATCGGGAATGGTACGATGACTCTTCAAGGAACCCCCAGTAGCACCCTATTCTTGAGGGTGATCAACTTACTAGGATGGAATGACACCCACCAAGGTTAAATAAGGCAAAGAGTATAATTTCCAAGCAAATATTCTGTAATCAAGAAAGAATTCTTTGCAATACATTCCAATGCTTCAATTATTAGGGTGACACTTACCATGATACCGGACTTATTACCTCGTGAAGCAAGACCTGTTGTCCTCTGGGGCCAGGCCAGTGTGATGGACGTTGTTCTTCCGTTGGTGATGTATGGTGGTGCATCAATGAATAGGAGGGGCCCTACGGGGTTATGCTAGTCAATCTGACTCTCGGCACTCCATGTCTGCTATCTGTGGGCCTCGAGACATGATATCCATAGTTACCCCTAGTGCGAGGGGGTAACAATCACAAACATGAACAATGAAAGCGTGAAATAAATATTCACATTCACTTTAGGTTTTTATTTATTGTGTTTTTTTCTTTCTTTTCAAATTGACATTTTTAAGGCCATTGGGAAAAGATGTGTGGGGATTCCTAGGAGACTCCCTTTCTAGAGGAGGACACCAGGAGTCTCCCACAAAAGGGTAAAATCCCCCATTATTTGGGAAACACCCCCTGTGTTTCCCCAAAAGGGGGATGTGGGGAAACATCTCCATTGAGTTTCCCCGTCCCAGAAACATGGGAAGCATAGGGGACCCACCCCCCACCCAAGGGAGCACGTACCCATGTAATACTGGTTGAGTTACCAAAAGGAAAGCAAGTTATTGACTGCAAGTGGGTTTACAGAACAAATTTTTAAGCGAAAAACAATTTCGACAAATATCAAGCAAGGTTGGTTGCAAAGGGATATGCCCAGCAGAAAGGTGCTGACTACAGAGATACAACCAAGTTAATCACCATCCAGTTACTATTGTCTCTTTCTGCCCAAACTGGTTGAAGAATTCATTAAATAGATATCAAAAGTGTGTAGTTGAATGGTAATTTGGTTGAAAGTCTATGTGCAGATTTGTAGTCAAAGTGAAGGAAATCCATGTCTGTGGGTTGATCAAAGCATTGTATGGACTGAAACAAGCTCCAAGAGCCTGGTATATTAAAATTGTTCGCATCATTAAGCATAGGGCTTCATGAGGAGTCCCTCTTACCTAAATTTCTATGTCAAGTTTAAAGATGGTGAAAAAGTAATTCTTGCGGTGTATCTTGATCATTTGGTTATAATAGGTAGTCTGAACAGTTTGATTCGGGAGGTTAAGAATCAATTGGATGAGCCCTTTGTAATGATGGATCTTGGGTTATTGCATTACTGTTTGAGTTTAGAGGTGTGCCAGGCAAGAAATAGTGTCTTTCTTTCACAAATAAAGTATGCAAAGAAACTTTTAGAGAATTTAAATGGCTAATTATAGAGCTTCCACAACCCCCTACGAAGCAGGATTGAATGACTTTGCCAATATTGATTTGCTTCTTGTAGATGAAAACATTGTACAGGAAGTTTGTGGACAGTCTTATTTATCTTACCAGCACAAGCCCCATCTCAGCTATGATACCAGCACAAGCCTGATCTCAGCTATGAAGTTGGTATATATGCCCACATTATGAATTCACCAGAATCCATTGGAATGCAGCCATGAGAATACTGAGGTATGGTAAAGCCAGGTTAGATTTTAGACTCGAATTTGTAAAGACTGACAAATTTCAGTTCATTGGCTATATAGATTTAGATTGCGCAGGCTACATGAATAAATGAAAGACCACTTTTGGCTCTGCAGTTAGCCTTGGATCAGGTGGTGTCTCATGGATCAGCAAAAAGTAGCCCACAGTTGCCTTTTCTTCTACAGAAGCAGAATAAAAAGCTACAGCTAGTCCAGCTTGTGAGACGGTTTGGTTGAGGAGAATTCTGAGATACTTGCCACTGAAGCAGGTACAGGCTATAAAACTCCACTGTGGCAATCAAAGTTTAAGTAAGTCGACAAAGAATCCAGTCTATCATGCATGCATGAAGCACAATGGAGTTCATAATCACTTTATCAGGGAACTGGTGCAAACCAATGAGGTCGAGCTAGTGTATTGCTCAACTCGAGAACATAACCCTGACATTTTCAGCAAAGTTCTCGGCCAAGACAAGTTTGAAAATTTTAGAATTTTTCTCAATATAAAGACCAACATAATGACCAATAATAAGGGATGTTGGAGTTAATGCTCATTTAGTGTTAGGCATTAATGTGAGACTTTAATACAGGCGATAATTAATGTTAATACATGCAACATTATGTAACATTATGCTTGACATTAGTTTAACTGTTAACATAATTAGGTGTTGGAATTTAGTGTTTGGAATTGGGATGCCTACCACAAAATGCGGTTGACTGTGTGACTCCAACTCTTTATGTATGAAGCACTTGAACAATTATAACGACAAATGTGAATCACATGACACATATTTGCATCAATCCTCTCTCGTGCATCTTCCAATAGTTTCTCCTGTTCATATTTGCTATACATATTTGGTGCTCTATAATTACTATGACATCATATCACAAACTCATTCCTATTTCTGTTCTTAAAGCAGAGCAGATAATTTCCAGTAAAGGAAGATCTGTATTTTCTACTTTTCAGGGGAGAATAAATGTAACACTAGAAATTGGGCTTACTCTAAAGGACACTTGGTAATTGAACATTTACATGTTCTTGGTTGCACCCAAAGTAGCGAGGTGCTCTACAGCCCAGTATGACTTAGATGTTGTCATGTGACAACATCTAAAAAAACAAAAAACCAGCGTAGATCCATCTTAAACCTGGATCTATCAAGCACCAAGAGGGATCAAATTTCTTGAGGTGTAAATCTTTTTATCATTTAATTCCATGTCATTAAATTTACACCTCAAGAAATTTGATCCGTCTCGGTGCTTGATAGATTAAATGATAAAAAGATTTACACCTCAAGAAATTGATCCCTCTCGGTGCTAGATAGATCCGGGTTTAAGATGGATCTACGCTGGTCTCTAGCTGCAATGGAAGATGAATAACCTCTTATGGAAGGAAACTTTCAAATCCTTAACTGGGAACTATATCAGAATCACTATTTGAAACCTCCCCTGCCCCCAGGGAAACCCTTCTTGCTCAGTTCAATTCCCGAAATGTGTTTTTCATTTGGTTCTTAATGATATATTTAGTTTCAACTATCATGAGGAACAAGCATGAAGACTTTTGGGGTTCGAATAGATATGATCACTTTGGAATCTCCATTCCCCTTGAATATGAACCAAAAATCTGAGCTGATATACTTCGTTTTTTAGTGTTGTGTATATAAAATTCAGGAACTACAAATACGAATCAAATCAGTTGTCAAACAAGTGCTTTTGTATTATTCCACTACTGCTACAGTTCCATCTTTAAGCATAAACTTCATCCTTGAACACAGAATGTAATAGCAAATAAACAATTCATTACATATAAGAATCAAATCGGTTGTTGAACAAGGATTTGTGGATTATTCCACCACTTCTACAGTTCCATCTTTGAGCAGAAACTCAGTTCTCTTCATTGTATACAAATAATGTAGACTACCCAAGTGAATTTAAGGATGATTCACACAAAGAAAAAAAACATATTTCTGTTTTTAGTAACATTCTCACGTAAACAACAGCTTGAAAAAGGTAATATCCAGTACGAGACAGTTAATATCTAACACAAACTGTACCAAATGTATCAATCTCTCTAACTTGGTAAGTAATCTATAGAATTGAACTAGATGGAATTTTCTTTTCTGTTTTTGCAAAGTTTCTCCCACTGGTTGAACCAGGAAACCAGCTCCCGAAAAAGCTAGGGATCCTACATTAACTGCAAATGATGTTGATAATAATTAGATGATAAAAGATGATAACTCTGTCTCGTAGCAAAGCAGCAACAGTTAAATAATCAACCACGTGATTTTGCAAACAATGCAACAATATTGGATCAGAATACTGTCTCTCTACTATTACATTTGCCTACTACCTCGAACAAAGGAGTTATCAACATGCAAGAGACGGTGATTTTGCCTCACAGTCAGACTGGATCAGAAAAATTATAAACTAAAGGATGTTGCTAACAGTGAAATTAGACTAATCAGAATAACAACTAAGACTTGGCAAAAGAAATGTACAGCACAGAATGGGACCAATCAGAGCAAACAAATTTTTAAAAGATAGATGCATAGGAAATCTTAGATTTTGGCACACTCAGCAGCATCTGTCTCTATTATACACATTATATTTGCTTTGGTGTAATATAAATGGTTGAAACCCCAAAATATAAAAAGATTCCTACCTCATCCTTTGCACTGAGCTGTGATTTAAGCTGCTGATTCTGCCATCTCTCCTGCTGCCACTGTTGCCCCAAAACCACAAGTCCCATCAATGCAGCGGCAATAGCAATCGGCCACAGAGCATTTGCTTCTCGGGCCTGGGATAGCAAAGAAGTTGCATGACGTTTCCACCAAGCTTCACACGGAAGGTCCTTCCCACTGCTTTTTTTAGCTTTGGAAGCTACAGGAGAATCCGACGAGATATCATGATTTTGTTGCTTATCCTCGTTCACAGAGAATGCTTTTGGAAGACTAAAAGATTGTTCTAGTACTTCCTTCTGCGATTCGCTGAGAACTTTGTTCTCGTCGCAAGTATTTGAGCTGCTCACACCACCAGCATCACCGTGAAAAATGCTGAATTTTGCAGCAAGAACAGCAATTCCATCGTCCTCAACAGAAGCATGTTGATGACGAGGTTCGATCCAGTCCAGTCCTTTCAGAGCCTTGCCTTCTTCCATATTCTTACCATGAACCACAGAAATTTGCATCGGATTTTCGCGAAATAATTCAGTGCCCCGAAGACTCTCGGTGCAGTGATGGAGGTTCTGAAACGAACTCTCCATCTTATCATTATAAGAAATCTCTAAATCGTCAACATTTGCATCGATTTCTTCCCCGTGCTTCAAATCCTTTCCACGGCTGTCGATTTTAAGGTCATCTTTTCCGACAAATTCATCAGTCTTTCTTTCTGAAAAGTCCTCAACATTCACATCGTAAGAAATCTCCAATCCTTCGGTATTCTCGTCTGTAACTTGCTGAATTGGAACGGCTTCGTGGTCACTGGGAGGAAAATTGAAGTGACCGGAATGAACCATAGCAGCAGGGGATTCATTTTCGTTAACATTTACATCACTCTCGTTTTCGCTGGGAGATTCTTCTGGATTCTTCGGCCCTGGAGCTGCAGCATAAGCCGATGCAGTAAGAGATACGACTTCCCAATCCTGTCCGCGGTTTGTGGTTTCCTCAGAGCCTTTGCTTCCTTCCGCCATATTGCAGCCTTTCTGACAAAATTTTATGCACGCATTCGGAAGGGTCCCCAAAAACAGATGACAACGCAACAAATTGTTCCGAAAAATAATCAGAATTCGCCAGTTTAATCGTCTAGCAATCAAAATTCATTAAATCCTCCGTAAAAAAGGGCCTAACTAAAGAAATCCACTCACCGTCAAAATCTCTGCACTCCACTAAATTCAATGACACAGTGTACAATCCCCGCCCAATTACTCGAATTCAGCGTCGAATTACACTAGAATCTTCGGAAACTTTGATCTGTACGCATAACAAACAAAGATGACCATGAAAACTATAAAGATGCACCTAATTCTCCATGAAATACATCAAATTCATCGTAAGAACCGACTTACTGCACCAAATTATCGAAAAAAAGTATCGAAATGCAGAGCTTCTCCTCATCTAAAAGCTCGAGGAATCTTCTAAGCGATCGGAAGCCCGAATTCCATGAGCCGT
>SNQJ01S0151688.1:25103-36111 GCA_010110895.2 Picea sitchensis
ATAATGCCAAAAAAAAACATATAAAATTGATGTTAAAACTCCCAACTTTGCAGAATAACTACTATTAAGGAGAAATTTAATAGCTATCAGAACCAATGATTTCAACCATTGCCAAAAAGATATATCACAAATGATATAGTCTTCTGTTGAAATTTCTCAAGCCATAATAAGCCGACTCTGCACTCAAATCATAATTAAACCCTAGATGTTAAATTAAAACATCTAATCTACAAAGCAAAGTTAAATTAAAAGATACAATAGTAGATACATGTTGTTGGAAACACCGAAAGAAAATATAACAGACATCAAAGTTTTTAAAGCTGCATCACTGTTTTATTAAATCTGGAAAACAATAGACTCTAATGCTATAGCTCAGAACATAAACTCACTGTCCATCTTAGTTACGGACAGTTTATTTCCATAGTTATACAAAACAGTACAAACAGTTTAATAGTTATCCACAGAATTAAAAACAGTTTATAGTTTATTTCCAAGGTTAAAATATGATGTGAATCCTAAAGCTATTGCATTCGGCCTATATTATCTATCTACTAAGAAACCAAAACTAGTTTCAATACCAGAAATACTCAATAAGAATGAAAACGAATTACAATGAAATGCAGATATTTTACCTCCCTGCGAGAAAGTTTGGCTTGCCTGGCGGCCTCTCGTTCAGCGACTCCACGCTTCTCGTTTCGACCCTGTTTTCCGTGTCATTTCTGGTAATTCAGTGGCTTAATACTCCATCGACCTCTTCAGTGATCTCAGTCCCCGTTGGCTATAACTTTCCCGCATTTTCTGGCTCTTTTCTTGACTTAAAGTCTTCGCAATTACTCTAGAATCTAGTGGTTTGAAAGCTGTTATAACAATATAAAAGATTGGGCAAAAATAAAATAAAAAAATTTAGAAAGCAATGGAAAATACCTCCAAAGCGTGCTTATGGTGAGAATGTTTTCGGAGTTCCATGGCCATCCGTCTTAAATCCCGATTATTGGGTCGGTTTTTTTTTACCACCCTTAATCCACCCTTCCAACACTGCCACTGCATCACCGTGAAAAATGATGAATTTTGCAGCAAGAACAGCAATTCCATCGTCCTCAACAGAAGCATGTTGATGACGAGGTTCAATCCAGTCCATTCCTTTTAGAGCCTTGCCTTCTTCCATATTCTTACCATGAACCACAGAAATTTGCATCGGATTTTCGCGAAATAATTCAGTGCCCCGAAGACTCTCGGTGCAGTGATGAAGGTTCTGAAATGAACTCTCCATCTTATCATTATAAGAAATCTCTAAATCGTCAACATTTGCATCGATTTCTTGCCCGTGCTTCAAATCCTTTCCACGGATGTCGATTTTAAGGTCATATTTTCCGACAAATTCATCAGTCTTTCTTTCTGAAAAGTCCTCAACATTCACATCGTAAGAAATCTCCAATCCTTCGGTATTCTCGTCTGTAACTTGCTGAATTGGAACGGCTTTGTGGTCACTGGGAGGAAAATTGAAGTGACCGAAATGACCCATAGCAGGGGGATTCATTTTCGTTAACATTTACATCACTCTCGTTTTCGCTGGGAGATTCTTCTGGATTCTTCGGCCCTGGAGCTGCAGCATAAGCCGATGCAGTAAGAGATACGACTTCCCAATCCTGTCCGTGGTTTGTGGTTTCCTCAGAGCCTTTGCTTCCTTCCGCCATATTGCAGCCTTTCGTCAAAATCTCTGCACTCCACTAAATTCAATGACACAGTGTACAATCCCTGCCCAATTACTCGAATTCAGCGTCGAATTACACTAGAATCTTCGGAAACTTTGATTGCACCAAATTATCAAAAAAAAAAGTATCGAAATGCAGAGCTTCTCCTCATCTAAAAGCTCGAGGAATCTTCTAAGCGATCGGAAGCCCGAATTCCATGAGCCGTAGGCAAATTCAAACGCATACAGATGAGGGTTTCTTATCTCGGCATAGAGACCATGTAAAGCTTTCTGGACGCGAAGAACCAATCTCCCATTACCAGAACTCCACCAAGAGCAGAGGAAGAGGCGAGAGGCCGCAGAGGAGAGAGGCAGCAGTGATGAGTGTTAGGTTTGAAAGACGTGTTTAGGATTTTGGGGGAGACAGGCGTAAGGTAATTTTGGAAGAAGCGGGCACGTGGGCTTCATGCATGCCCACCCTTTATTAGCATAGGTTGTGTTTAAAATTATTTATTCAAATTTATATATATTTTTAGTTATTTTATTTATTATTTTTTTGTTGTTTTGTTTATTTTTATTTTTTATTTATTATTATCACGAATTGTAGATTATTTGTTTATTCTAAAGGAATAATGATAAATTAATATATTAATTAAATAAATCATCTATTATCATTAATTTATTTAATATATTAACAATAAACAAGGATTTTAAAAAAATTTAAATAATTAATTTAAAACTAAGTATAAATTTTATGGAGTGTGCGAGGATTGAACCTCGGACCTCCTTCCACCGTGAAAGCCCTTACAAAGTACGCCCTACCAACGCACCACACTATGTGATTTAAAAAAATAATATGTGTGTTGATTAAGACGCTTGAAGCTTAGGATTAAGCTAAGTCTAGATTTTTTAGTTTTAATAAACCAGCGCAGCCGCAAAGTGGCGGGCGGCTGATTAACGCTGAAAGGAGCACAGCGCAGTGAAAGCCGAGACGTGGCCGGAAGTTGTGGACAATTATTTAGATGCCACGATTTAATCCTAATTAATCATTTAAACGTGGTAATCATATAACCTTACAGCATTTTTTTATGTGATTAGGTAAATGCTAAAAAAAAAGAGGGTNTGTAAAGCTTTCTGGACGCGAAGAACCAATCTCTCCCACCGGCTCGAACAGGTAAAGCTCTTCAATGTGGATTCCAGACAACTGGCTATTGCCGGTTGCAGTATAACCATTAGCAGCGAATGCCGTGGGCTGCACGTACCAACGCAATCGTATAAATGGTTTTAAAGCATAAATATTAAATGAAAATGCGGAGGAAATATTCGAGTAAAATGGCAATTTCCAAGCAAACGAGATACTAAAATAGATGTCTGGTGGGGTTCAGGTATATTTTTTTGTCTGGTTAATGGTAATGAATTTTATCAATGCAATGGAAGTAAGAATATGCAAATTTTCATCTCATAAAATTAATAAATATTTTATTTTTGAATTGGAAAGGAACTTAACTTCGATTACATTTAAAATAAAAAAAATTAATTATTTATAAGTAAAAATTATTGTTAATCATTATGTTAATAATATTCTAAAAATATTAAATTAGTTATTAATATAATTTTGTTTGTTATGTTAATGATATTTTAATTATTAATATAATTGTATTTACTAAAAATATATAAATTAGTTATTATTATAATTATATTTAAAATATAATCAAGCCAAAAAAATCTGATAGAGTATATTAATTTCAACTCTAGTTAAAAATAAACTATTTTATTATTGAATTTGGATTGATTGAGTAACATGGAGGAATTATTAAAAGCAAATTGAAAGGCAAGAAGTGTATGATTAAAACACTATAACAAAGTTGGATTAAAAAGGCCAATTATCAAATTCGAACGTCCATGTGTCAGTCATACAATCTTTGTTGATTAAACAAAGAAACACATATAACACGAAATCTAATATTTGTTGACCATATGAAGCACATATAGCACGAACTGCGTTAAGTTAAGACATTATTCCTTAACTAAACTAAAGACATGACGAGAGATCGTTTAAGTTTGCTTCATTATCATATCCATGTTTAGTTTGGTTGTTTTTTGGTAATTTTTTTAGTTTGATTTTGTCAGGTGAGGAATGAGGAATGGTTGGATCTGAATATTTGAGTGGTTAAGTTTGTATAATGGAAGTGTTCAAGAGATTTTTCAGCAAGTTAAATTTATTTATGCATTCAGAAAATACAATTTAAACAACAAAAAATATAAATTTTATCCAAATTTAAATGATCGCACCAAAAATATCAAAAAATCAAATATTTAGTGAACATCATATTTTAATATCAAAAATTTCACATATAATTCTTACTAAATTTAATAACTTTATGTAAAACTTTAGTGATTTTTAATTAATTATCCATCATTTCTATAGCAAAGCTCAATCATGATAAATAGATATGAATAGATTTTGGGAATGGGAGTGGGGAATTAGAAGTAACTAAGTCCTTGACTTTGATAAATATATATAATTATCAAATTTTTTTTATTTTATTTTTTTTTATCTTTGACATACATTAACTATGAATGGTATATTATTTTTTTATTAGCTTAGTACAAAGGTATTTGGTCAGTGTAAAATTTCTTTATTTGACATTGTATGATGAATTGTATTAGTGCAAAATTTCATTATTTGACATTGTATGATGAATTGTATATGATTTTTTTATTAGCTTAGTATAAAAGTATTTGCTCACTGCAAAATTTCATGACTTTGTACAAAAGAGTTAAAAATATATGTATATATATAGTTATCAATAGCGTTGTTCACTATTTAAGATGCTTTTTTTTAAACTTTGACATTGTATGATTTTTTTATTAAATTAATATTAGTGCAGAATTGCATGCCTTTGTACAAAAGAGTTCTATAACAAAGTTTGAGTTATGATATGTGTTGAAGTTTCTACAACAAGACTTCTTAAATGCTAGATAATGTAATGGATATCCATTAGGTGTTCGCATCTTGATCTTGTTTGCTTTGCATAGTGTAATTATTCATAAGGTTTTTTTTTTTTCAAGAGAAATTATCTCAAATTTATAAATGGTATAAATTCGTTTACAATACTTTGAAGTCAACATAATAGTTGGATCAGTGCGAAAATCAAGTCGGACCAGATCTTATAATTAAAAACAAAGCTGTCAGGGAACTAATAGTGGTCGATTTACGAGTCAAAAAACTATCACAACTATCATAAAAAACTATAGCTCTCGACTCGCCTCTTATTATGACAATAAACCAGTAAAGCGAGGCTGTCACCACGGCTTTACGAAGCCTGCCTCCTTCGCCACACGAGCAGACAGATACAAAGCAAAACCCAAGGCTTCCTGAGCTCTTCTCATGTAAAACGAATTAGACTTTATAGCTCGAAGAGATTGAAGGAGGAGATCGGACTCTCCTGTCCTCTGTCACAGTGATAGATTGAAAGTCTGCCGACCACTTGACTTAGAGCTCTCTTAGAGAGTGCATCCGCCTCGGAATTGAACGATCTGGGGAGATGACGAAAGGTGACATCAGTGAAGGAGTGTGCCAGCTGTTGCGTTTTTTGCTTCCAACCTTCCACGTGGATGGATTGGAGATTGCACTTACGATTGATCCAGTCTATGATAACTTTCGAGTCGCCTATGACATGTAGGTGATTTAGGGACCAAAAGGAAGCAAGCGTAAGTGTAGCCCATAAGCCCAATAGCTCGTCATTGGTGTTTGAACCCCTGCCACAATTTAGAAACCACTTTGTAGTCCTCTCCGGGTGAGATTTGAAAGTGCCACTAGCACCACAACATAAACCAGAAGACTGAGCCACTCCGTCAAAACAAGCCACAAAGTAACCTTCAGGCAAGAAAGAATCCACCGCTTTGAAAGGAAGAGCCTTGACGGTAGACGGTTACCACTGGAAAGAGGCCAGAGTTCTGTAATAGACCACTTGTAGGGATGGGGAGGCTTCCTCGAAAAGAACCTTGTTGCGCTCTATCCAAATTTTCCAGCTAACGAAGACTGCCAGAGAAGGTGGCACGGCTTGGGCAGAAAACCAGGAGGAGAAACACTCTGTAAAGGTGGCGCCGGTCCAGTGGAAGGGAAGGGAGAAATGCTGCAAAGTGCATTTCCAAATATCTTGAGCAAAAATACAGTGAATTAGCAAGTGGTGTATGTCCTTCGAGGCTCTACGGCAAAGAACACAAAAGCCAGGGCCTTGCCAACCTTTTCTACGAAGCATCTCCCAGGTAAGGAGTTTATCACTAGCACAAAGCCAAAAAAATAATTTATGCTTTAGGGGGAGCGACCAAGTCCATAATCGACGGAGCCACGTAGGTTGGGCAACGACCTCCCTATCTGGCAGGAGAGCGGCATAAACATTCTTGGCAGCAACCTTGCCTGATCCATCGCCCCGGGGCCAGGTAAGAGTATCTCGAGCGTCAGAGAGGGAGAGGCCTGAGCATTTTAAGGCTGCTGTAAATTAATCCAATTCCAGGGCTAAAGGCCCGCGGAGTGCCAGCTTGCTGCTATGAAGCCAATGATCAGGGAGAGGGAAGGCGCGGGTCTCCTTCTTCAACTGTGCAAGGGCAAAAAGGTTAAGGGAAAGCAGATGTGACCTGAGCTGCATGGAGAGAATCGATTGATCATCTAGGCCAATGATTTTATCTCTGCCAACCTTAATTTCTTCACCCGATCTGGGTTTCCAACGGAGCCAGTGAAGGATCACCTGAGAGGAGGAGACCAGTCCCCTCCAGAAGGGAGATGCCCATTTCTGAATTAGATGAGTCTTTCGAAGCCAAAAAGTGAGAGGTTTGGCACCTAAATATTTGTCCTTGATAACTCGATGCCAAATGTTATCAATGGAGACTGCTCTCCAAAAGGAACAAGCCAGTAAAGCCGAGTTGAAAATGGAGAGATTCTTAAGTCCCCATCCCCCTGCCCATTTTGGCCTTGAGAGAGTCTGCCAGCTGCAGAGATGGAAGCGTCGATTTCCTGCTAGGTCATTCCACAGGAAGTTGAAAGAGAGTCTGCAGAGCAGAGTAATGATTTTGGCGAGGATCCGTTCCAGTAACATCCAAAAAACAGCCAGACTTTGCAACATCGACTTGACCAGGATAAGACGTCACCCCAGGGACAACCATTTATTACACCAGAAACCTATCTTCCTTTCAAAGGAAGACACCAGCCAGGTCCAGTCAGTTGCGGAGGAGGCTCCCGGTTTTAGCTGATACCCCAGATACCTGAAACCTAAAGTTAAATCAAAAAAGGAAAAAGGGATGGAGCCTTTTAGAGGGGAGAGTTCGGTCTCAGTTAGACCCCAAAAGTGGACTGAGGACTTCGTAGGATTGATGGACATCCCCGAAGCAGCACAGAAAAGATGAAGAATGCCCATGAGCGCAATCCATTCCGCTACATCAGCTTTTGACAATAAAAGAATATCATCCACAAACATAAGGTGGGCGATCCTGATGAGATTAGAGACCTTTATACCTGTGATGCGATGCTCGACAAGGATTTTTGTGAGGAGAAGGCTGAGCCCTTCCAAAACTAAGATAAAGAGGTAGGGAGAAAGAGGACATCCCTGGCGGAGCCCCCTTTCGCTTTTAAAAAAACTGGACGCCTCCCCGTTGATCAGCACTGCAAAGTTTGCGCTTGTAACACAGGACATAATCCAGTCTGTGAACTTATTCCCAAGACCGACAGAGAGGAGGATAAGTCTTAGAAAATCCCAGTTAATACTGTCAAAAGCCTTTTTGAGGTCAAGTTTCATGACCAACGCCTTTTGTTTTTTTTGGATGATGCTATGAATGCACTCATGGGCCACACCGATGACATCTTAGATCCTTCTTCTCTTTAAAAACCCGAGTTGTTCAACTGAGAGACTCTTTTCCAAAACCGGCTTAATCCGATTGGAGATGACTTTAGAAATTAGCTTGTAAACTAGGTTACAAAGGGAGATCGGTCTGAAGTCGTTGAAAGATGTTGGGGTGTCTTCTTTAGGAATTAATACCAGGAAGGTGGAGTTTAGGCTACTGGATATTTTACCTTTTATGCGTGCGTCCTCCACCATCAGAAGAAGATCTGATCCAACAAGATCAAAAAAATGGGTGAAGAATTCGGCCGTCCAGCCATCGGGCCCTGGACTCCTCTCCTTTTTGAGGAGAAAAAAAATATTCTTTAGCTCTAGCAATGTGACAAGATTAAAAAGATCAGAGGCTTCAGTTGCAGATACCAAATTTGTGAAAAGGCTGGCAGTAGAAACTTTTGCCGGCAGGTTTTGGCCGCTGCTGGATTTTAAAAGTTGTTCGAAGTAAGAGGCAACTTCCCTTTTAAGTGCCTCCTATCCACGGATGGTCCCATCATTATCACTTTCGATGGACCAGATTAACTTCTTGTTCCTGTTGAGACTAGAAACTTTATGGAAAATTTTTGAGTTAGAGTCCCCCCACTTGAGCCAGGTCGCCCGGCTTCGGAGCCTCCATCTTTTTTTGTCTTCTCGCAGAATAACATCTCTACTTTCCTCCAAAGCTTTTAAAGAAGTCTCGTCTTCCATTGACAGGGCCGCAGAGGTTGATTTTGATATGAGATGAGTGATCTCAATCTCCAGCTTATTCAAAGCAATCTCCTCCGCCTCCTTCTTGTGTTTATACCAGTCTTTTGTGTGTGCTTTTAGAGCTTTCAGTTTCCATACGAGTCTCAGCTGAGGATTGGATTCAATCAGAAAACACGGGTCTGTCCAGACAGTGTGTACTAGAGCCGAGTAGGTAGGGTAGTCAGCCCAATGATGATTGTATTTGAAGGGAAAAGGCTTGAGTCGGATGGGGAGGTTCAAGTTGAGGAGGATGGGCGCATGATCAGAGATGAAAGGAAGAGCGACTCCTGAGGTCGGGAAGACGGTGGAAGAGAAGAAATTCTCGGAGATTAGGAAGAGATCGAGCCGTCTATCAATGGTCTCCGAGCCCCTTCTCCCATTACGCCAGGTAGGAACGAGTTTAAATGGCAAGATATCAATGAGATTAAATGCCTTAAATAGGTCTCTGTATAGATTAATACCTGATCCTAACAGTGAAGTTGTTCCCCAGTGTTCATCTGATGAAAGGGTGATATTGAGATCGCCTCCTAGTATGAGATTAGGGAGGGAGAGGATACCACTGTTAGCAAGGAGAGTCCAGAATTGTGGTCTGTCATGGCAAGGGCCGTAGACATTTAAGAGCGCCAGTTCCTGATTAGAAGCAAAGCAGCTGCCTAAACACAAAATACCTCCACAGGTTAAGAAGGGCTTTAAGTCAAAAAGCGTTGGATCCCAGGCCATCAGCATGCCACCAGAGTTGCCGATAGAACTTAACGCCACTGTGACCCAAAGGGGGCGAAATAGGTGCAAGAAAGCTCTAGCAGAATGATCAGCTGAAAGGGTTTCTTGCAGAAAGATGACGTCTGGATTGGAGTGATCCAGAAGTCTTCGGAAGGAAGCAGCCTTGAGGGTGCCCCCGATCCCTCGTATGTTCAGAGAGAGCACTGTCATTATTTGGAACGTGCAATGGCCTTCAATGCTCTAAGGGCCTTTCTGTCTTGTGTTTGGACTCCCGAGGCTGCAAGTTGAGTAACAGAGCCATCTTTCTTTTTCCTAGTGCTCCTCATCTGGAGAGGGGAGATCTCAACTCCGATACCTCGCGACCAAGCAAAGGATTTGTTGAGGGGTTCTAGGAGGGTCGATGAAGACGTTCCCTTTTCAGAGGATGGTGCTATGATCTCTTTACCCCGGAAAACTGGTATCTGGGTGGCATTGTCCGGGATAAACTGAGTTGAAGAAGAGGAGCTCGACGCTGCCAAGAGGGAGTCCTCGTCCCCGTCTGGCTGGTTGTAACCAGGAAGTAAAGCAGAGGGTTCATCAAGGGCTACAGGAATGGGGAAGGAACCGTCCTAGAGGTTCGGCAATGAGGGAGGAGTAATGGACGACGGTGGAGGAGGGGTAGTAATCAAGGTGGAGGGAAGGATACAGTCGAGAGAAGGAGCAGGGAGGGTAGACGAGGGCAACTCGTCTTCAGATAAGAGGGGCTTAGTAAGGGAGGAGGAAGCGAGCCAGCCAAGGCTATTTGCAAAAATATTTTCAGGGGCCGTGAGTGTTTTGTAGAGTGTTGGGCAAAGTAGAGCGAGCTTGGTCGTCAGGGAATCGGGTTGTTCAGGGGTAGGCAACGAGGTAGGATCAAGGGGGACATCTAAGTAGGATAGGGAAGGGTCAGCAGTCTGATAGGCAGGGGGATTTAAAAACAGGTCTTCATTATCAGGACACGTTCAGCGGAGGTGGCCAGTCTCGCGACATCGGTTGCACCTGAACGGGATTCCGAGGTAGTCCAGGTTCTGTAGGAGCTTCCTCCCTCGCCAAACAATCTCAAGGGTTTCCGACAGACCTGCCGATAGGTCCATCTCGACCAGAACCCTGCCCAACATCCTCGAAGATCCCGTGCGAGAGGGGAAGTCAAGAGAAATAAACTTTCCCAAAGAGTTGCCAATAGCTCTAATGGCATCCTCATTCCAGAAATGAAGTTGAAGACCCGGGAGCAACACCCATAGATGTCTTTGCTGGAAGTAGTCGGTGTCTGGATTGAAAGCCATATGCCTTCATTTGAGCATAAGGTTGCTACCTCCAAAGACCCAAAAGGAAGATAGGAGCAGCGAGGCATCTTCAGGAGATCTGTAGGTGAAACAGAGCCATCCTTTTTTAAGAAACAAAACTTCCGGGCAATAGCCAAGGATCGGGAACCACTTGTGCTTTATCCATTCCTCCAGGGGTGGAGTGCTTAAACTTTTGTAGGAAATGCGACCAACCAGTGAACAAATGGACATCTTACAGAGATTTTCAAGACCCACTCCATCGCCCAGCACTAACCACCTAGATCTTTTGTTTGCTCTCCACACCTTACGTCCAAAGGAGGTTGCTCGGTGGGGGGAGGACTGAGCTTTTGAGACCTCCGGAAGGGTAGATCTACTAGGTGCAGGGAGGGACCTGTCAATAACCAGTGGAGCACTCGGTGGAGCACTCGGGGGAGCACTCGAGAAAGGCGCTCTAGTCAAAGAAGGAAGGCATGTACTAACAGTGGACTCAGCAGGAGTGGAAGCACTATTTGAAAAAAACTTGGAGGGAAGTTTCGGAGAACTATGTACCAGGGAATCTATTTTGTCAAAAAGTCCCTCCTAGTTCCAAAAGAGATCGTCTGCTGGGTGCGAGGGAAAACCGGGCTGGGGATCCATTTTAAATCCGCAAGGGGACCACATGTTAAGGTCCTAACCCGCAT
>SNQJ01S0151688.1:36121-48699 GCA_010110895.2 Picea sitchensis
AGTACCAAATTTGTGAATAGATGAATACTTTTACTTAATGGTTGTTAATCTTGTTAAAAAATGTGATTTTATATCCACAAAATGTTGACCAAATCCATATCCTATCCTACATCATATTCTATATTCCTACTCAATTTAGACAGGAAGAGGGCTCGAATAGGTGAAATGGATATAGAAATTACAGATGAATTCGTTGCTCAAGTTACAAAATTTCCTCATCAAGGGAAAAAGTGGTTCAAGAATCAAAGATTGAAAAATTATGATTTGAAGAAGTTCCTAATAAAACCCGACTAAGTGGTAAATTGGAGCAAGGGCATACCCATTGCAACTATCAAATCGAAGTGGAATACTATTTTGTTTGTGTTGCATAAATTTGTTACATGTGAAGGCATGTATGGATTAGTTTTCTATTACCATTTGAGGTTGTTGTTACATTTTGTTAAAGGCCATGAACTTAATATGCCATTTTTATTCCACAATAGCCTTAATAAAATGGAATTTACAATCCAAAAGAGCTCACAAAAATTGGAATCGAGTTTATATCATTATGGATTGGTTAAAATGCTCATCGTGGATAGATTGCAGCAAATGGGTGACATTTGGGATGATTTATTGCAAATAAATTGATTCTCTATTAAATACACAAATAAGAATGAAGAGGAAATCCAAACAAATGGAGATGAGGGAAACAACATACATATGTCAATGGCTGATGAAGAGAAAATATCAAGCACAAAAAAGGAAAAGGTACCATTTCATGGTTTCAAAGAGATGCAAGTCCAGGGTTCAATTCCAGAACAGGTCCTGGGATCGCCATCAGTTAAAAAACCAATTCGGGGATTATTTCCTGGGAAGGAACATATTCATGATTCAACTCCATAACAAAGAAGAGGTAGTACATAGATCCTTACCTCAATTATTCCTAGAATAGAACAAGAAATTAAAGTTAAGGGTTTGATACCCAATGAAACAGAGGAAGAAAGTTCATACTCTCAACAGAAAATCCCAGACATGGAAAAAGGAAAGCATGGATGACCTCCTAAATGTACCACTGAGGAGTTGAAGGTAGAAGCGCCAATAGATATGGAGAAGAATTTGTCTCCAACATCAAAACTCGATGTGAGGGCAATAGTTGTTCAGAGCAAAAATAAGAAGTTAGAAACAAAGCAAAAGACTTGAAAAACAACAAGCAAAACAAGAAGATTGGAAATATGAGTCGAGGGGAGAAAGACTTCAAGTCCAATCATCGATTTGGAGACACATGCAGAAGAAGAAACTGTCCCATCAAAGAAAGAATAAGTTCCACGATGAAGGAATCGATCTTCTACTAAGGCCCTTCAAACAAGTATACATTCATCACTACAATTTCATTTTCCTGCATTTGATATAGAAGGAATTCAGAATGCCCTAGAAAATATTAGTAAAGAGTAAAAAATTGATACGATCCTTCTCAATCACAGAGTGATAAAGAAAACATCAATGAATTGTAGAGAACTATTTATGAGATGGAAGTATTGGAGTGACACATCAAAGGAGAAAATAAAAGTCTGAAAAAGAATATAGCTAAACTTGACAAGAAAACAAAAGGATTTGGAGATGAGAAAAAGTACTTGATTAAAGAAGCTGAGAAGTGGTATGGGAAAAATCAGGAGGAAAGACTCCATATTCATAAGTTGAAAAACAAGATCAAGGAGTTAAAGGAGAAAACTCAAGGCTCTTCATCAAGACTACACACATTTTTGGCAACAACAAAGCAAGTATAACAAGCACAACAACACACAATTTTGAAAATTTTGAAGGGGCAATCAAATTTTTTTTGTGTGAGGACACAAAACACCTCCAATGTGGGGGAAATGTTGGGCTTCATAAACTCACCCTTTTGTCATGATTTTTTCATTATTGCTAGATATTTTGCATATGCCAAAATCCTCTTTTTTCCATAATAAACCCTTATTTTATTCCAACCTTGATACTGGATAGGATCAGAGGTAAAAGTATAAATCTTTAACTTATTTTGTTATTTTGATGCAATACAGTTTAATTCATTATTATTTTAAAGTAAGCTATAGAATATTCTGATTTTGTAGCTACTGAATTCTTGTAAGCACTAATGACTTTCTCCAACATATTTGTTTAAACTCAAGGTTCGTGCTTCTTTCAGAATGAATCCAAAGTTATACCAGGTGCCAAATATACAACTCCAACTTACCCATATGTCAAATCAATGCAAGAACCCTCTACGATGTCAGGAAGCAAAAGTCAAAGTTGTGGTCAACCTGCTTATGTGGCATAAGTGCACAGTTCAAAAATCCATCAAGATATCGATACGAGGAACAAAATCACATAGAGAAATTCATGCATCCTGTCATGAATTTCTCCATGACATTTGTTTATATTTGATATTTTCCATATCATTGTAAATATTAAATGCATATAAATTTCCAAGTTAATTGATCACGTTCCTATGAAATTAGATTTGAAACGATCTCGATTCATTTTGTATAAATTCAAACTTAGAACACTACAGAGGGAATCATGGAAATTATAAGATATTGTACTCTTGACTTTGATCTAATACAAGTGCTGATGGTTTTCATTGTGCCAATTATATGTTTGAGTAAAATCGTAGTTCGTATCTACATAAGACTCTACCAGTAACATACAAGGATGCATGAGGGCCACCAATGACTAAGTTTGTTACTTTATTTCTATGTTACTCTGTTTTCAAATTCCAATATTCTATTTTTAGTTGTCCTTTAATTTTCTGCAATTGAATCTTGTTTATAAATTTCATTTCTAATTTAATTTACAGTGTTGATTTCAATACAACAGTTATTAAGTACCTTTGACTTTGGTGAACATAGGTAATTATCAATATATGTAGTTTGTGGAGTCAATTGACATGATCCATAAATCTTATGATCAAATAATTAAATGAACTCTTGAGTATTGTTGTAATTGAACAACACTAACATCAGATTTTAATTTATTAAGTTTAGTTCTTTTTAAATTTTCAAAGTCAATTTAACTTTTCATTAGTTTATAGAACCATATGGGAATTTTCTGTAATTCATGAAATCATGTTTATCACATTCATGAAGCTAAGAACTAAGGATTACGTGACTGTTGGATTTTGAGGTTGTTTTCATTCATAATCTGTTTTAAATTATGCACTCTATTTTCTTATAGAATATCGCTATGATTTCTCGTTCACAAAAGATTTAGAATAAGTTAGGAATTAACCTTCATTGCATTCACAATAAAAAATAAATGGAAACCAAGTTTCTGCACATACAGTGTTGCATATTTCATAAGATTACAAACCTGAGTTGACAATTAAATGAATCAAATTCCCACAATTGAATTTGACGAACATAATCCTCATGTATATGTACATAGTTTATGTGCCAAATGATCAGGAGTTGAAAAATCAGTTATTGTTAGAGATGGATTAATTTCCTTATGTTGGGAACCCAGGCTACTAGGCGACAATTCCAACAGTAAAAAAAAAATACCATCGACCAAGCATGAAAAAGGAGGTTGCCGATTTTATTGCTAGATGCCTTGAATGTCAAAAGGCCAAGGTTGAGTAGAGACACCCATCTAGTTTTCTATAACCTTTTCCATTCCTAAGTGGAAGTGGGAAGTTGTAACCATGGATTTCATTACTAAGCTGCCCAAAACAACCATGTAGCATGATTATAATATGGTAGTGGTGGAAAATCTTACTAAAGTTTCCCATTTTATTCCAGTGAAGTCAAATCACAACACAACAAACATTTTTGATATATACATGAGAGAAATTGCTAGGTTGTATGGTGTACCTAAGACAATTGTGTCTAACACAGATCCCAAGTTCACATCAAATTTTTGGAAATGGTTATTTAAAGGATTTGGGACAAATATGAACTTTAGCACAACATATCACCCCGAGTCAGATGGACAAACAAAGAGAGTAAATCAAGTGATTGAAGATATGATTAGGATGTATGTTATGGATAAACCATCAAAATTGGAAGACTGCCTACATTGGTAGAGTTTGATTACAACAATGGGTATCAAGAATATTTAAATATGAGCCCATTTGAGGCACTTTATGGTATAAAGTGCAACACACCAGTGAGTTGGGACAACCCAACATACCACTTAGTTGTTGGTCCATATTTGTTAAGGGAAATGGAAGAGAAAATGGTTAAAAAAGGCAGAATTAAAATACATATGAATACCAATAGATTTTCCTTCCATTTCATCTTCCTCTTTTCCCAAGACACTCCCCAAACCATTTAGTCGATGCACATTCCATTTATCTATTATCGATACATGATACTCATTGATTTATTTGTCTTAGTGGTGGATTTTGTTATGAATTGTTATTGGGATAGTTGTCTTATCAAAATTTCTATTTGGAACCTTCATTTTATAGTTGTCATATCATGGAATCATTCAACTCTTGATATCCAAACTAGAGGCCATGCTAGGATGTGTAGGGTTCAATACTTGTGTAATATACACTTCTAGCTTTGCATTGCATTGTTTAAATTTTTCCCAAAATTCTTTGTGAATAAATTTGAGTCCTATCCTTATGCTTATGAATTGTTGATGGATTATGATGTGATGAAGNGGATGTGTAGGGTTCAATACTTGTGTAATATACACTTCTAGCTTTGCATTGCATTGTTTAAATTTTTCCCAAAATTCTTTGTGAATAAATTTGAGTCCTATCCTTATGCTTATGAATTGTTGATGGATTATGATGTGATGAAGTGGTGATTACATCTACTTTTTATTTGGTGATTACATCCACAAAATGGTTGGAATATTACATATAATATTCTAAATGTTTTGATATTGTGTACACAAATTCCCAAGGATATTAGACTCATAAGAATTATGTTTTTTATCAATATTTCTGGGAGATATTAGAATTATATGCATGATGTTGAGGTGAATTGAATAGAACTATTGAAGTTATACGTACATGTTTATATGTGAAATTGTTTTTTGATGCATGTGCATGATTGCTTGGAAATGTGCACACAAAGTGTGAAAACATAATTGGCATGCAAGTTGAGAATGGAAGTGAGTTTGAAGATTTCTCATTGATTGGTATTTTGATTGATAATGAGTATGATATATTGGTTGGGTATTAGTTTTTCAACTGAGCATGTTTAATAGGTGTTATATCTTGGATGGTTGTTAAGTCACTGTAAGTCCCAACACCTATAGAGTGGCATGCACATTTCATATTTATTTTAAATGTGTTATGTTTTTAGTAATCCAAGTGATGTATTGGAAGAAATTTATTATTGGATTTATTGGAAGAATTTTTTTATTGGACTTAGAAGGAATACGAAGGAAAAATGAATGCATCATGTTAATTCATCCAGTTCTTTCCATAAATGATGTCTTGCAAAGTTACATGAATGATGGTAATAGGTGCACATTTAAGATAATAGGTATTTATTCATTGATGGTGTATACTGATTCGTGTAATGATCCTTATCACATTAAATGTTCAAAAACTATATATTGAAGGAAACCACTATATTTTATTAATAAAATACCCATAATTTATGGTAGCACTATACAATGATCATTTTATGGAAGTATTAACTCCTATAAATTTTCCTTTTCAAAGGGGAAACATCCAAATAATCTAGGTTCCATTAAAATAATATCCTAGTACATGATTCATAAGAAGGAATTCTTCCTTCTTTATAGCTAGATAGAAAAAAACCTAACCATAACCAAATTTTAATTACCTAGTGGACCTTCTTTAATGACACTACATTACATATATTCAATGTTAACTAACTAATGGACCTTGTTATAATGCAATTTGTAGGTTGGTCAAATCCCAACCCAAACACAAATCAAGTGCTACAACTTGGGAATCCTTCACCCAATGTCACCTCAATGTAGGTCCCACACTTCAAGGGTGACTAGGTCACTCGAGGGAGGCGATTCTGGTGAACCTAGGGGGATTGAGATGGAGATGGAGGGAAATGGAAGTGAAGCCCCTAGAGGTCAATTATAAGTGGAATAAAAGGTATGGAAATATGCCTTGCAAGTCAATTAATTGCTTCCTCACATGTATAGTACTTCTCCGGATGATTGTACCTGCCTGAGACACAATAAAAGACATTTTGCAATGATATATGTTAGTTGGATCAACAAGTTAATATTTTTGTCCCTAATATTCAGTAGTAGATAGCAGTATACATCAACAAGTAAATGGTACTATAAGTTGCTCAATAAGTGCTAGAGATCAAGTAGTAAATACAAGAGAAAGACTAGCTAAACTCAAAATAAAAAGCCAATATTCTAGCACAAAAGATAAGGATGTTGTAAATACTTGTCTGCAACAAATTATATCAGCCTTGTGTCTGTAAAATTACATGTATTACATAAATAAAATAATCCACTGAAATCCCCTCAAAATTTGCCAAAAAGTGCACTAGGCCAAGGGGAGTAAGTGTGCAAACTTTGAGAAAAATACAATGGTTGATATGGGAGTTATTGAAGAAAATGAGTTAGGGTTTCTGGAGCCCTAATGGCTGAAGATGAAATTTTTTAACAACAGAAAGAAGTATCCCCTTCATGGGGACTCCCTAGTGGCTGTGAGGTGCCCAAGGCACATGGAGTACGATCCACTTTGCAAGAAGTAAAAATGACCGGAAATCATCTTTCCCAAGGCAATGATTTTATATCTCCAATGCAAAAAAGAGTATGACTAGTGCCTTTACTATTGGGTTAATGGAGTCAAATAAAAAAAGAGCTAGAGAAACTACCTCCTTGGGGGTGTAAGCCCTTTTACTTCCCAAGGCAAGTTTCTCTAGCTAGGGTTTAAGTTAAGAGGGTGTATGCCCTTATACTTCTCTTAGCAAAACCTTGTATAATCAATGAGATGAAGAAATAAAATGATGAAGACTATGGTGGCAGTGTATTCCCTTATACTTCACATGTATCTCCTAGCATAATAATACTTGACCTGAAAAAATGATAACATATTAGTAAAAGACCATACCAAGATCAAGAGAAATGCCAAGACAATCCACCACAAGAGCTAGAAAGAATCATCCAAAGCTAGCGCTAGACCTCCTCCATCAATAATTCATAAACATAGCCATAAACAAGTTCACAAGAGATAAAAGAGCCAAGTGTGATGCAAATTTCAGACCAAGTCCTCTCACAATGAGGGAGAGTTATGTTTTTAAAATGAGATCTTATGCTCTCTATTTATACAAATGTCACCAAGGTGACTTACCCACAAATCAAGGAGTAAAACACAAGATCAAGGGTCAAAAACCCTAAAATTCCCCCCTTTACAAACTAATTAATTTAAAATTCACTTTTGCACATAAGAAAACCCTAATTTTAGAAGGACGTCACCCATTTAGGGGACTACTTTGAGGAAGTCATTGGTGTTGGAGAAGCATAGGGAGGCCTCCAAAGGCCACATGTAAAGAATCTATATAATATCCTCATGGTGAAGACCCCCTTCTACTCAAAACGTTCAAGTGTAAATGAGTGGCACCTCACCAACAAGCCCTAATCCCCTTAGTGATGTCATGTCTCTAGAAGTGATGTTTTTCCTCTCCTAGGAAAAAAATTTGGCATGTGGGGGATAGGCTATGTTATTGAAGTCATATTTGAGGCATTCCAAGTTTTATCTCTCTCATCTGGCATGTGGGCCTCTAGCATCCTACCCGTGGGCTTGTAGTTCCATGGAAGCCCAAGCTAGGCTTGTTCTCCCAAAAAATGTCCAACAACTAGGTCCTGCAAAGACAAATGAGCAGGCACTCTGAGGATATCAAGTTATAACATTGTGATAATTGAATCCAATAGATAAATAATCCATCTAATCATGTGCATCAAATATCACATATCAAACAATTAACTGCTCAAGGACACTATGTGACTTGTCAATCTTGAATATGGGAGGGTTGACGAGGTGTCCTATTGGGTAGATCTTACCCTAGGTCAATGAGAGATTCTAAGAGATACCTCTCTAAGCCATGTAAACTAGATGAAGTGGTTGGGGTCAATAATCAATGGGAATAGGGCTCATGACATACAAGGGTTCGTAGTGTTTCATTCATGGGTGCCTTTGTAGAGGGTGTGTGGTACCTTCATCCGCAATGCACTTTTTCCAAGCCCAACAATTGGCTTTTATCTTTGTTTCTTTGTATTTTCTTTCATAATATCATAAGGAGAGATTGAAGTTCATTGCCCTGGTGTGGTGACCAGATGATGGCAATGTCACCCACAAACACCTAGTGGAAATGAGAAGGTTGGCTCGTGATGAGACCCCCTTTTTGTCATCCATGCAACTAAGAGTCATTACCCTGGTTTGGTGAACAGGTGATGGTAATGCAATACCACTAGATATTCATGGAAGTGATAGGTTGGCTTGTGATGAGACCTCATATCCTTCAACTAAACTTTTAAGCATTCTTTATTACATGGCGGGTCCCCTTTATTCAAAGATAAGCGTTTCACTGATTTCTTGGGTGATCCCCGGGCAAAGCATCTGGAAGGTTTATACAAGGATTTTATCTTTTACCCAGCATCATCCCCTATGATCCTTTAGCCCCTTCTTCCAATAGAATGAGGGACAACCCCTTCTTGGGTCAATACACCCTAAAATCCCAAGATATAAGGAAATGGAGGGGAATAATGATGGAAAGTGGTAAGTATGGTCGGGAATGATATGATGGCTTATTGAGGGAGTTCCTAGTAGCAAACCCATTCCCAGGAAAGACCACTTACTAGGTAACAATGCCAACCATGAAGGTGAAGCAGGTAAAAAGGCATAATGTCCAATAATATATCATGAAATATAGAGCAATATAAGATACAACATAATCAAATGGATTGAATATTGAAATGATTCTCACCATAATATTGACTTGTACCTCATGGAGCAAGGCCCACTGCCTTCCAAAAGACAATTGATGTGGTGTACATCATCTACAAAACTATGACCATCTGTGGTGGTGAGTGGGTTTTCCATCTGTGCAAAGGGTATTGTTGGTCATGTAGTCTCTCAACACTCCATATATGAAACTTGAGGGCCTCGAGACATAATCTCCTTATTTATCCACAAAATGGGGATAACATGCATTATTTAATAATAATTAACATTGTGGACCTATTCCACGTTAGATTAAATGGAAAACATATTTATCCTATTATTAACACTAATGGGCCCATATTCCCACCCTATTAAACTCCTACGGAGGATCCCACCATTCCATCCCCCTTCGAGAAGCATTATCCTCAATAGTCATAGTGATGATGTACAACTACAATCCAAGGTCCCATGTATGGGTGTTGACCGCAACATTGAAGTACTACTAAGGGAGAAATGCATGCCCATTTTATAAAATCTGCGTGCACCTGAATAAGTGCATGAGGATTTCCATGAAGTGCACATCAGACTGGGTTTTGTCAGTAGAGAATAGAACATAAAGACTGCCAAGTTCATGTCGGTTCAATCTTTGTCAATTACGCCAGAAACTAAGAATATGTTTATCAGAAGAAAGAAAGGAATAATCGGGATATCTTCCTAAATGATTAGTGCCAACAACATATGAAGACATGGGGTGGCTAGACGAGGAGTTGGTCAGGAAGTTAAGATTTCCCCTGATGTAGAAATTCTATGTGCAACACTTGCAGGTATCTAAAGCGTACAAGGAAGTTGGATCATACAAGTGAGTGGAGTAGAGTAGAAAGGGACAATGCTCCCCAACAACGGAGGATATAAAAAGGAGATTTAAGCCCAGATAAAGAGTTTGCTAATGTATTAAGGAGTTTATGAGAAGTTATTCATCTAGTCTGAGAGTTTCGAGTTAGCTACCAACATCGAACTCACCCTGAGACTACTACAGTATTGTAATGTCCTTGAATACATTCCTATATTTTGGTATGCCTGAGTCCTAAATAAAGGATTATGGAACATTCTATGTATTCCCCCTATTGATATAATTATGATATGATATTCCATGGTTGTCATAGGAAACTTTTCAATGCAATGTATAGCGTTGTTGTGATGAAATACTCTTAGTAATGAATATATGGCGGTTCCAATCTATTATGTGTTTGTTATGAATGAATTGAATGTGGATGTGTGTTGTTTTCATTCTTAGTCCTTAATGAAGTATCATATCTGAGTGATATGTATTCCAAATGCAATAGTGTTTAGTATGTTTAATCCTTCATCACCGACACAAGACATTATGGTATCTGTGATCCTCTTTGCATCTCGAGTGAGACTTTCCTCGGCCCTGGCCGAGGATTGATATGTCAGTGTTTTGGGGTTTTGTTGGACACACTCTAAACAAACCATGGGTATAAACCACTCCAATTTTAGGAAGGTCATTACATGCACAAGCGTGAACTGAAACAACGATAAACAACCTAACAAATGGTTCTGTTGTCAGGACATGAAGTCTTGTTGAAATTGATGGAGGAAAATAAAAATGTGGTGACATCCTTCTAAGGATGAGATTCAAGACTAGATAGAAGAAAAAGAGGATGATTTTTACCTGTGAGAGATGAAAGGATTATAGGTGACTGCAAAGGAATGGAAGGATTGATACATTTACTCAGACATGCATGAGCTCTTCTTTAGATAATTTCCATGTCTGCTACATGAATGGATAAAAAGATAAGTTGTTTCCAATTCAGTTATGTTACTAGTTGAGCCAATAGTTTTAAATCAAGCCAATATTGATAGTTTGAAGGTGCTAGAAAACAAGTGGACTCGAGAAATTGATCTTTGGTTCACTTGAGTGAAGGAAGGAAACATTGTTGAATTCTCCATTCAATATTGTGATTCTTTCAGTGAGTCTGAAATAAAGTTTGAAGAAGGTCCAAGAAAGAGAATGCTCAAAGACATTACACTTTGGATCAATATGTTATTCGTAGAAAATAGATTGATGCACATGGATCGCGATAGGATGGCTATGTAAACCCTCAACATCGGGGAGGGGGGGCTTTGGAAAATGTGGGGAAAATATGGATCCATTGAGGAGGATCCAAGAAGTTTCTAAGATGAGGTGAGGAGTGGAATGGACCCAGAGGTGAAGAGGAGAAAAAGAGTTGAGAGAGAAGGTTGAGCAGAGGAGTGGAGAAGAGTTGGAAAAGGGTTTTCAGTGAGGTGTTGGGCCCAGAATGAAGAGGAAAATATCACCGTGCAGTGGTGAGAGAGAGGATTTTGTGCTAGAGTGGAGCATAGGAGAGGATGGGATTGCAAAGAGGATTGGAATTGAAGATACCAGTAGTGACAATAGTGGTAGTGAGGGCCTAGGTGACAAATATTGTACCCTTTGGCTGTTGTGGTATGCTACAATCTTAAGAGAATCGAGAGCACCTAGGTATGGTGCACATGTGTAAATGTTTGGTGCATTGAGGGAAAATGAGGAGGAAACATCACATGGTTATGCACTGAAAAAAGAGAAGATGTCGCATAGCTCCATGAGGCGCCAATTCAAAGAGAGTGTGGTGCTTGGTGTAGTGGAAGTAAGTTAAGAAAGAGAGATACTGGCATGCGAAGTGGAAGCATGATGAGTAGAGAAAGTGATTCCATGCAAGGTGGAAGTGTGTAGATCATACAAGGATATGAGGTGCATAGTGGAAATGCACAGATCATCTTGGGGGCAGGCGCACATGATTTTGGTGTGCAGTCAAGCCTGGAAGAAAGGGAACAGATTGTTGGTGCGACTGAAGAAACGAAAAATCAAGGCTCCCCTAGTGGTGGGGGAGTTGAGTTGGTATTTTTTGATAGTATTGCACAACTAAAATTTGATAAATCCTTGGGTCACCTCATGAGAAGTTTTATAAGAAGATGGTCCTACCCCCCCTTAGTACCTATCCCTATAGAATTCCTGCAGAAACCCGAATAGATCTAGAATTCTAGTTAAATTGAACACATGCAATTTGCTGATATTCAAGAGATGAGAGAAATTTTTTGCTCCATAAATCAGAGAATTATATTAATAAAAAATGAATATACATGAGAAACCATCCTCAAAAAAGAAGAGAGGAGGTGAATATATAGAATTTCCAACATAGAAATTCTAATAAAAAAAAGCTAGAAATAGCTAAAATAAGTGTCAAAAGCTAAGGGAGACCACATAGTTCGACCTAGACCACTAAAGATACATGTTACACACTCATTAATGTCCACAAGAGTCAAGTGATTCGCATTATCTCACTTAAGCTCACTTAACTGACAAGAGAAGCAGTTCCAACTCACTTAACTGACCCGAAATAGTAGTTACTAATAATAGTAACGGAAAAATCATTAATTAAGGAATAAATCTCTCACTCAAAGAGGAGGTGTGCATTCCCCAATAATAGATGAGTTTTTTCACGGGGGATTTGGAATAAATCATGAATAAATCAAGAATAAATCGAGAAAATCAAGAACCGGGAGTTGAGTCTTGATCTACAATTAGCAGTTTTCCCTAAAATCTAGGGATGAGGCGCCCTTCTTCTCTATGTGGCCAAATTAGGTGAAATAAAGTGTAAATGAATGTATTAACCAAGATCTAGGATTCTAAGCTAGGTAT
>SNQJ01S0151690.1:0-11861 GCA_010110895.2 Picea sitchensis
CTAACATTATCTCCATCCATATCATCATTAATAACTTGATCAACAGCTTCAATATTATGATCTCGAAGTTCATCTCCATGTAAAGTAGTATTTCTGCTAGTACTTGACAAATAACTCTCTGGAGGTCAACACTTTGGGGGCATCGCCTATATATTTAAAAACAACATAGAAAAGTTAGTGTGTATAGAAAATATAAAAATCCTGATAAGAAATATTACTAAAATTCATGACATACTGATTATTACAGAGAATACATTAAATACTGAATCCTCTTACCAAGGGACGATATTCATAACCCCCTTCGGCGTGCCCCTTCTCCCTACAATGTTTTTGGGATGTTTTTATTAAAAGTCTTCTATTTTTCAAGCCTCTGCAATCATAGCAAGGGCAATAAAATTTTCCATCGCCTGCAAGATACCAGATATATAAAATATGCAGAACATAAATGAAATGCTAGAAATAACAGAACAACAGTAAAATATCCAGCATAATCTTCACAATACACATAAATGATTCACGAAATAGCAACAGAAATAGCACTTTGAATCTGATAGCAATGTTCACAGGCCTCTTCGAGGGGGAAACCTCCAATTGAGCAGTGCTCTATTACACTAATCTCCAAGAAAATATCCAAAGATAATCTTTACAATACACATAAATGATTCACCAAATAGCAAACGTAAATAGCACTTTGAATCAGATAACAATGTTCACTTTCATCTTCGAGGGGAAACCTCCAATTGAGCAGCTCTCTATTACACTTAACTTCCAAGCTAGGGTTTCATACCCTCAACCCTATTTATACCAAAAGAAGATCTAGAGGAAGATCCTTCTAGAAGCGGAAGCCGGCTAGATCTTCTTACATCCGCCTACCTATTTCCATTGAAAGGTCTTATTAATATTGACTCATTACATCCCAATACATTGATCTACCTATGTGCTGGTTAGGACTCTAACATGTCCGAACCCTTAAAAACAACCTTGTCATCATACCGGAGATGTGGAAACCGCCGCGGTAATGGTAGCCGGTTCCCAAGTTGCATCTCGGCTGAGTCATATCTTCCACCGTATCAGCAAATTTCGATGGTTCTCTCGACGCAGCTTACATTCCTCCGGGTCCAAAACTGCTCCTCGTTGTAGCCAAATGGATCCTTCCTTCTTCAGTTTAACTCGATGGTTGGTTTGAAGTTGGCACCGGTTCCAATCACCTTCTTCAAAAATGAAACATGAAAAAATGTGAGTAGCTTCGATCAATGGGCAGAGCTAACTTATATGCGACTCGTCCCACACGCTTGAGAACCGTGGTAAGGGCCATAAAATTTGGGTGCTAGCTTCCTATTAATCGCTCGGACCTTTGAGGGAAGTTTTCTTTATATGTCATGTTCAAGAAACACCCGATCCCCTTCTACAAATTGACGCCTGAAATGCACTTTGGATCTCGCCGTCGCCATTCGCTCGCTATGACCAAGTTCTCTTTAAGGGTAAATGTAAGGATATCCCTTCTAACTATAAGTTTATCTAATCATCAACCTTCAGGTACCCTGTAAGTATGAGAGAACCGACGGCTTCGGCCCATATTAATCGCTTCAAAATGAGTCAGCGCGAGTGGTCGTATGGTATGTAGTGTTGTACCACCATTCAAGCGAAAACTTCATATTGAGCTCATTGGTGTTGTTTTTCCCATGCAAAGAACTCACCTCAGATAGGTTTCAAACACTTGTTGACGACTCCGCTTGAATTATCCACATTCAATAAGCTGAGCTGAGATGTAATTGTTTGCCTTGTAGCTTAAATAGTTCTGCCAAAATTGCTTGTGAAAGCAACTCGATAAAAAATAGAGTTTGGTATGGGGCGAATCTTTGGAAGACCGATCCATGAAAAATTTAGCCATCGTGGATGCGAATGGGTGGTGAAGTACAAAATGAGCATATTTAAGCACGATCCACCACCACCATTATCACCGCATTTATTCCCCCGGGATTTAAGCTCGTAATAAAATCCATAGATATATCCTTCCAAATATCGGGGAATT
This sequence comes from Picea sitchensis, assembly GCA_010110895.2. Lineage (NCBI taxonomy): Eukaryota > Viridiplantae > Streptophyta > Pinopsida > Pinales > Pinaceae > Picea > Picea sitchensis. The sequence continues at coordinate 2,033 of SNQJ01S0151690.1, forward strand.
GGAAGTGGTTGGAGTGTGCCTAGAGATTTGACTGCTTCCCCCTTGTTAAGCGCTGGCATACCTCATCTAGCCATTAAACTTACTTGGATGTCCCGTTTTCCATACCACCATCCCGTGTAAAAGGAACGCTTTAACTCTCGCTATATGTTTTGGTGGAACCTCGGAAAGTGCCCTCAACAAATGGGTGTAGCATGAAGCTGTGAGAGTACCGCGGATTTGAGTTTGATTGTTTACTTAAATGTTTAATCTTTTGTATCGCAACCTTCATCCCCAAGCCAAGAGTACCTCGGGGGTTTCTTTGCCTTGTTCTCAGCTTGTCAATTAGATGTAACTTTGGGGTCTTGTACCATTCCTCGGTGTAATGCCTTTGTATCCAATCGATCATACACAATGAAGGAGAGAGAAAAAGTGGATCCTTCATCTTCATTTCCTCGCGGATGTTAACCGCCACTACATTGTTCCTTTGCCCTTCTCAGGAAATGATCCCATAATCATAGCTAAAGAGCCAGGACCCATTTTTGTTGCTCCTGGAGGAAAGTGCTGTTCCGTAGCGGTTTGAGGCTTCATGTATCCGGCCTTAATTTGGAATCGTCTCCAAGAGATAAGGGACGCCATAATTCAAACCTACAAAATCGCCTAACATTTTTCATAAATAGTTTGCCTGCATTCTTTTAGATGCTTGTTTGCTCAGAAGGCTAGTGCTGATCCGCTTTGTATAAGGATGCTGGCTAATGCCTTTCCCTGATGCGTCAGATTCCAACACAAATGTCTTTGTGAAGTCGGAGTCGAACCGGAGTGGTGCATGGCCATCTTCAAAGTTTGAAAAGCTTTGAGCAACAAGCGGTCCACAAAGTGAAAGAGTCTTTTGGGAGATGGAGAGGCCGCATCCTTCCATAGTTCTTGGACGAATCCTAAGGAAGGCAATACCCCTCGCGGAGGCCCAAAAAATCCACGCAGCCTTTTGAGAGTCTTAGGGTGCAATTCAATATTTCCAATAGATTCAATCTTTTTTTTGGTCCACCCTGACACCATCCTGCCCACTAGATGACCCAAGTATTCTACTGGATGCACCAAAAGAACATTTGGACTGCTTCAGGAAAAGATGGTGTTGAGTGAGTAGGTTGAGGACTTTATCCACATGAGTCGATGGTCTTTCCATGTCTTGCTATATATGAGGATATCATTAAAGAAAACTAGGGACAAAATGATGAAGAAAAAGGACGGAAGACATGGTTCATGAGGCTCGAAAAGGTGGAGGGGGCATTTTCAGACAACCCAAAGGGTAGCTTTAAAAACTCAGAGTGGCCCCTCATGTGTTCGAAAGGTCGTCTTGGGAAAGTTGGCCTCTTTAATGTGTATCTGGTGATAGCCCGAGAAGATCAAGTTTGGTGAAGAATTGGGCAATTCACCGAAGTTCATCCGTGAGGTCATCAATGACAGGAATAAAAAAAAAAAAAAATCTTTGATGGTGAGTTTATTGAGAGCATGGAAGTCGTGACACATTCGCCAAGAACCTTTATTTAGTACCACATGATGACCGGGAGGAGTAAGGACTCGTACTAAAACGGATGACCCCGGCAGGGAGTTCCCCGCATCCATTTTTTTCAATTTCTCTATCTTTCGGGCAAGGGTGGGCGAGCATGGACGATGTTGGGGAAGGATTCTCGGGACAAGGGAATGGAATGATCATGGACACCGTAAGGGGAGTCCTTGGGGAGTGGAGAAGACCGCTTTGATGTTTAGACAAGAGGGCTTGAGGTCTTGGGGCACCGCGGGATCGGGTTTGAATGGCATGGAGTTGGGCTATGACACCAATGACCCAATTTCTCCATGATGAGAGCTGATTATTTCAGGAGAACCCATAGTGATGCTTTGAAATTTATGCGTTTGTACTTTGGTCAAATTCGTAATGGTTAGGTTCTCAAAGTCCATGAGAATGGGGCCCATATTCCTTAACCATTCGACACCCAACACAATGCCTACCTCCCATGTCAATAATAGAAAACATATGGGTTTTGAGGTTGTAGTCACCCCCATTTGAGTACATTATTTTCATTGCCCTCCACTTCATAGAGCCACCATTGGCAATCAAGGATTTGAACCATTAACAACATGGATATAGCAGTTGGTTTCTTTGGCTTACGCGGCGATGAATAAAGTTGTGGTGTCACGCTAACTATCAACCAAGATGATGACCTTCGTGTTCTTGGATATAAACCGACAGCTTGAGTTTGGGGCGTAGTAGGCCGGTGAGAGCATTGAGGGAAATGATGGATTCTTCTACAGGAGGGTCGGAAGGAAGGTTTATTTCGGCTCTCGGTGACCGTGGATAGGGGAAGTGTCATCATCGCCTTCTTGAATATCCTTAGAGATGCCATTTCATAAAGAGATTTTGTCTCTTACATTTGTGGTCTGGAAATATTTTGTCATCACGCTTATAACAAAGGCCTTTGAGTTGTCGCTCATACATTTCAGCCCGGGTCAATTTTGGATTTTTAAAGGAGCCAAGGGGTGTTGGGTTTTACCGGTTTAGGCTTCTTAAAAAAGGAAGGTTTACTGGGCTTTGAGAGAGGAAACAATTTGTCAGGCTTTGGATTTTAGGAAGCCTTCCACCCAAGTCAGAGGTCGGTTTTAAGCAGGACATGGGCCCCAACCTCTCCCTTGAGGCCACCGGATAAAGCACTCCTCAAAGAAAGCATCACTATGCCCTCTCGTCAAAAGCCGATTTCAAATGCAGCTATGAAGTCCCTCGATCGCGTCTGGACTGGCTTCAATTTTGTCAAACGGCCCAAATGGTTGGTGTCGTCGCTGTTCATAAAGCTCGAACAAAGTGGGTCCAAGCAATATATCCTTGGATTTTTCGAAGTTTTTCTTCCATTTCCACCATTGCCAACAATCTTGATATAGATGGAGAACACAATTCATACTTGAGTTTTGGGCCGTTTCAAGCCAATCGGTAATGTTGTAGAGAGAAATAATGTTCCATTTGTGTGACCCAACCGCTGGGGTCCGGAGCCATCAAATTTAGTTATGATCCACCTTCGCGGAAGGCGTGATGTCCCTTTGAAAGTGATGTGGTTGAAAGGAATGGGAAGAAGTTTCACCTTCGCCTTTTAGGTGCATCCTCAAAGGGTCATCGAGAGGGATTTTGAGTTTGGTGTAGATTGCTACAACGATAGATTCAAGTTCATTTTGACTTCCAAATTCATTAAGCACTTCACGCTATCTCGATCGAGGCATTCATGGAGGCACGAGGCAATAGTAGACCGAAGTTGTTGCACTTTGTTGGTCTCAAGTAAACCACGCTGGTGGTGTTGGAAGCTTAGACTCAGTTCTTTGGTTACTTGCCGTTTACATGACGGTGAACTCAAAAGGGTGCGGATCGGTCAATATTTTGCGTAAAATCGATATGGGTAAAAGTGGAAGGGAGAATAAATGAATCTAATGGAATAAGTCTCAAATAATGGTGAAAAAAATGGGTGAACCGTGTATAAGCGGTTGGCTTAGAATTTTTTGCATAAAAATGACATGGATGAAGGTGATGAGGGCTAAGAGAGGAAGCTAATGGGATAGGTCTCAAATAATGGTGAAAAAAATTTCCATTTTTTTCCATACCGCGGTTATTAAGGCTTGGTCTGAAAATGCTACGCTGCTGAAATCCCCAAATTCCTCGGAACTGAGTATTCACTTAGCAACCGTAATACTGCATGCTAATAGATCTCGCCAGCTTAATTTGTTTATATTGTTGTTTATGTTCCCTGCTGGCTAGGTATTCCGGTTCTACTGCATTGGTTTGTCTCCGCTATAGCCTCGACATACATGTGGGGTCCAACAATAATACCCGCCCCAATAATATCTCGTGGCACTAACTAAGGAGGATAGACCATTCCCTTATCCGTACTACTTGACTAACCAAGTACTAGAGAGTGATCTATGTGAGTTCTATTGTCGATATACAATAGAAAAAAGAGAACTTATTGGTTTATCTAAAGATGGTTTCAGGAAATCTAGGTCGATTTTGTACACAGGTGTTGTTTGATGCTTTATCACTCGAAGGGGTACCAACGGTGGTTACAAGGTTGGCCAACAGATAAAAAAAGCCTTTAAGAGCCACTCTTGTATTTCCCAAGTGTAAGGAATCCCCTCAACCACTGGTTTGTTGCAGAATGACAGATCAGGGTTTAAAGACGTCCAACATCAGCCTCACCAAAAAAATACCCACACTGCCAAGGAAAGTGCCTCGATACCACTTGCAAGATACCATATAAAATATAACAGAAGTCTAAAATGCTAGAAATAAATGTAACAAATGAAATATCCAACATAATCTCTACAATAATAATGTAAAATGATTCACAAAATAAAGGTAAACACTTTGAATCCTATATAATGTTCACAGTTCTTCGAGGGGGGAAAACTCTAGTTGAGCAGAGTTCTATTACACTAATCTCCAAGCTAGGGTTCTCACCGACTCCTATTTATACCTAAAAGAGCATCTAGAGGAAGATCCTTCTGTGTTTGGGCTTCTATTAGGTCTCTTTACATCCACCTTATTCTATCTTATTAAAGTCCTATTAATATTGACTCCTTTACACATCCAAATACATTGATCTACCCATGTGCTGGTTAGGACCCTAACATCACTGCCTCTAATGTCATTTTTCCTTTAACCTAGAGAAAGCCTCGCCATTTTCACCATTGTGACAAATCCTTGTCCAACAAGTAATTGTCTTACCTACACCCATACCAAAACATTAAGTTAAGTCAATTTTTATATGTTACAATTTTCGACATGATATGTTTATTTATTTGGACCTAAGCATCTTTATAATAATAAGGTCAACATCTTTATAAAAAAGGTGATCATATGTGTAGAGAATCAACAACATGACAACATAGATAACATATCTATAATAAGGTCATATGTGTACAAATGTTTTCTTTATATAATAACTTACATATACACCTAACATAAGTTTAGGGTTAGTGTTTATGTATCTTATTAGTCCCTGATTTAGCAATCAATTACTATCATTTAATCGATTAGGGTTGAGTTTCAAGAGCACTCCATATCTTTATCAATGAAAAGAGAGAGAGATTATAAATACAATTGAAGGGAAAAGGGTAAGTGGATTCCATAAACCTAGAATATTATGGAATCCATAACAATTTTCCATAGAATATATTAATTATATCAAAAAACCAAAGACATTGAAATATGTATAACCACACATATTATATAAACATATTATCAAGGAAAAAAAAAAAAAAAAAAAAAAAAAAAAAAACATTTGAAAAAAAAAAAATTACAAGTTAAATGAGTACATCAATAAAAATAACATACTAACCTTTGCAAGTTCAAAATCTGAAAGCTATGTAGATCGAGAATTGGATTTGTCAACCAGTGGGTGACTCTGAAATAAACAACTTAAAACAAAATCCAAGAACAGTGTCAGAACTATAGTAATTGTGTCACAAAGTCTCGTAAAGTCATAGATATATAGATAAAATAGTCAATCCAGCCGCTAACACTGACTAAATAATGAGATAAACACTAAAATTTCACATGATTTCCATGAAAAGCTGCCATAGCTAATTTTAAAAAACTGAATTAGGTTAAATTAAGATTTTCGTATTATGACGAACTCGTGGAAATATCGACGAAAATCCGCCTTGTTTAAAAAAAATATGTAACTAGTGGAAGTGTGGAAATTTTCATGGAATAATCCACATGTATGTAGTAGTGATTATAATATTGATATATTATTACAATGATGAGAGTTCCATATATAGAGAATATGGTGACCATCCATGAAAGCTGACGCGTCCCTTGGATAATAAATAACTAATTATTATATATATATATATATATATACACACACAATACATATACAATAATAATAATAACACAATAATAATAATAACAATAATAATAATAATAATAATAATACACACACAATATTATTACATATATATATACACACACAAGGTATAAATATATAATTTATATATATATATATATATATATATATATATATATATATATATATATATATATAATTTTATAATATACGTAGGTATATAATTTATAATACATGGTAGGTATAAATATATAATTTTATAATACATGGTATATAAATATATATATAATAAATAATTAGTTATTTATTATCCAAAGGACACATACTTTCATGGATGGTCACCCATATTCCCTCTCTATGTATGGAACCTCATCATTGTAATAATATATCAATATTACACACACACACAATAATAATACTAATAATACTACCAATTACACACACAATAATAATAATAAATAACACACACACACACACATATATATATATATATACCGATGTTGTCCATCAACACCAACCATACATTAAATGTCAACTCGATCTATCCAGAAAGTGAAAATAGACTACCCGATCGACATCAACAAAGATCGTGATAAAACATACAAGGTGATTGCATTGTTTGCATACATTATTAAAGTGGGTTGTTTGGCATGAAAATATACAAAGACAATTTGTAAGAGAAAGAAAACTTTACAATTTGAAGAAAAGGGTAAAGAGATTTGTTTTAGTGCCATTTCCGTGAACCCGCTGACCATGCACAACAAAGATGAAACTAGAGATCCATTGCAAATGACTTCCAATAGTATGACCAGTCTGGTGTTGGCGCATCGAAAATTGTAAAAGTGCAACTGGATTTTATGTCTCGCCTCAATTCTAAATCTGTTACAGACACCAGTCGACTTGCTTGAAGTTACACTTACCAAAGAAATAACGGAGATTTTAGCATCTGTGAATGAAGTTCTGCAAGAGATCATGGTTTGTGGAATAAAATCTCGCTTCTCAAATGGCGTGGTCGAGAATGACATCGGGAAAATAATTGATGAGGTTCTGGTAAACAATTATTGAAATTCGACTCCACTACTACCGTGACTTTCCACCGTGTTAAGCTACTAATATTACTCACACTCTTTAATTGGGGCATATTATATAGTACTGTTATTTTATTTATGTCGGCTTTAGGCCATTAGTTGTAATTATAATCTAGTCTCCTATATATACCAAGGAGACATTTTCATTTGGAATCATCTTGTAAATTTGATCATTTAAGTGGGTAAACGGAGGTTGCCCCCTTGAAGAGGCTTCATATCTTAAATTATATCCTTTTCAAGGAGTTGAGTACTTTTATGAGGTTTTTCTGTATGCTATATTGATATTTGGTTCTTAACATATGGTATAATGGTACCAAGGTCTTGGGGTTTCACGCTACATCCTAGATACCTTGGAATTTTTCCTATAACTTTTTTCTGGGTACAATGTTTCAGAAGGAACGGCTTGTGGATATTTAGTAGACGGATCAAGATATAAGTTGGGTTAAAAATTCAGCTTCTGAGGCCTTATACTCTTTAGGAGATACAACCTGCATAAGATATGATTCTCGAATCATCCCTCGAATCGAAGCCATTGTGGAATTTTTGCTACAAAAAAATTTCTGTAATGTTTCAAACCCTCTCGAATTTGAGGATATTTACAGAAATTAGTAAGGTATTCCCGTGGTAAATTTTAGCTTCTGGTCATCTTAAATTTGTAGATACACCTCGTAAGATAGGGTATCCGACTAGTCCCATTGACTAGTCTCAAGAAGGTACACACCATAATTCCTTCCTAGAGTATCCAAATTGAGTGGAACTAGTTTCATTGATTGTGGACAAATTGTAGTATTTCTGGTGAGTTTCATAATTTTATATGAATTATATTTTGTGTGGGGCATGCTACAAGTGAGATCTCCGGAAAGGCAAAAAATCGACAAGTTGTGGGGAATGTACCATAAATTCCACTTGGCACATCCAATTTGATCAGACCCGTGGCATTATAGAAGAAATATCATAGAAATACACATAAAATAAATTTTCATACCCGTAAGGGCTTCTCGGAAATTTGGGAGATGCAAATGTAAGAAATATTGTCTAGCGTAAATCCACCCCTGCCAAAAATCAAGGTTCAAAAGTGATACTTGGCCAACATGCTACGATTCCAATGCATCGTATACATTTACATGGAAAAATGGATTCACTATGGTACAAAGATAATAGCTTATATTTATGTAAGAACTCCTTAAACTGAAAAAAAAGGTACTATTGGAATTGCACACTTCCTTAGGAGGGCACTCGAGATTTTGAAAACCTACCATAGAGTCAAGAAGATTTTTTTTTTGGGATGGCCTTAAACCGATGTTCAAAAGGTTTGTGGCGTAATGTTTGGTTTTGCCAACAAAATAAGGTGGAAAAATTAATACCCCGTGTCTTTACAACCATTATCCATCCCAAGTCACTGGCAGGAGGCTTCCATGGATCACACGGTTACCAAAGTCCGAAGGAAAGAGTGTCATCATGGTGATTGTTGATAGACTAACCAAGCACGCACACCCTTTGTGCACTCTCTCATCCCTTTTAATCTAGTACAGTTTCCAATCGTGATTCATGGAGATAGTTCAAAAGCTACATGGCGTTCTCAAATATTATTGTAAGTGATGAGATCCCATCTTCAATCGTACACTTTGGACATAATTGCCTTCTTGTGTGGGTACTCTCACCACTCATAGATCATCCTATCATTATCAATCTGATGGACAGATCGAGATAGTGAAAAAATGTCCTGAAGGCTACCTTCCTTTCTTTGTTGTCTCCTCGATAAACAAACACAATGGTTCAAATGGTTACCCTTGGCAGAATGGTGGTATAACACTTCCTTTCATACTGCAACAAAAATGACACCATTTATGGCACTTTATGGATACCACCATCCTTCCATCACTTCTTCTCTAAAAGAAAAAATCTAAGGTTCAAGTAATGGAAGATCATATCGAGAATCAACAACAAGTTCTCCAAATCTTAAAGGACAACCTGACCATGGCACATATTCGCATGAAACAAGAAGCAGATCAACATCGTAGTGAAAGAAGTTTTGAAGTAGGGGATTGGGTATTTTTAAGACTACAACCATACAAACAGACGTCCCTCAAGCAAGCTAATAAGGATAATGAATTATCACCAAAGTACTATGGCCCTTATAAGGTGTTGCAAAAGATTGGTACTATGGCATACAAATTGGAGCTGCTTGCATCTTCACGAGTACACCCAGTTTTCCATGTTTCATGCTTAAAAAAGTTATAGGCGACAAGATCCCAGTTCAAACTATATTGCCAGAACTTGAAGAGGAAGGAAAAATCATATTGGAGCCTGAAGCCATCACTGACACAAGAATTCGCTAGCTGAGGAATAGATCCATTTCAGAGTATCTCATTAAATGGAGGAAACTACCAGCTAAAGATTCCACTTAGGAAGATGAGTCTTTTATACAGAAGCATCCAAAGTTACTCAAGCGTTTCATACAACACTTGTCTCAAGGGGAGGGGCATGTTAAGACCTAATATTGGCTCATTACCCCTTAATTGGGTCATATTATATTAGTACTGTTATTTTATTTATGTCGTCTTTAGGCCATTAGTTGTAATTATACCTCCGAGTCTCTTATATATACCAAGGATACATTTTCATTTTTTTTTTTTTTATACTAGGGGAATCGGTAACAACGGCAGTATCGTACTCACGTGACATGGGGTCGAATCCTGCCGGCTACCTTATAAACCCTAGGGAGAAACGCACAGCTCGCAAGCACGCCCTCCGAGTAAATCGGGGTGAGAATCGACCTTGAGACCTCATTTTACATAGTTCCTTCCATTTACACGGCACTTGCCAATCGGTCTACACCCCTGCGGGCTCAAGACATTTTCATTTTGAATCATCTTGTAC
>SNQJ01S0151690.1:11911-23038 GCA_010110895.2 Picea sitchensis
TCATCTTGTACTTGAACATTTAAGTGGGGTAAAAGGAGGTTGCCCCCTCGAAGAGGCTTATTATCTGAAATTATCTCTTTTTCAAGGCATTGAGTACTTTTTATGAGGTTTTTCTATGCTATATTGATATTTGGTTCTTAACACACCGGTTGATTGGTGAATGTTAAAAGACACATCTTCTTCAAAAATTAAAATGAAGTCATGTACTTGTAAGAGTTACATGAAGGTAAAGAGTCAATAGAGTCGATTAAATATTAGAGTGTGATTCAAGTCGAGTCATCTCATAGTCGAGTCTTTATTCTGAATCTAGTCGAGTAGAAAAAGAAAAATAAAAATATTGTCAATTGAGTCGTGTGTCGTGAGAATATCACTTGATTGATTCATACTTAGTCAAAATATAAAGGAGGGGGTTAAACATGAGTCTTCAAAGGAAGGATATCTCCTCCACCACTGTAATGTAATGTAATTCGATCATTAGCCGAAGAGATAAGTCCCTCACCGATAGTAGTCGATACCCAGCCAACATCAAATAGTTGTAAAATCCTGGTATCAACATCTTACTAACATTTAGTTTAACCTTTGAGTCTTGTTTAGTCAAGTTAATTCGCATGTGCAGAGTATTAGTTAAGTCAGAGAGTCATCCTTCATAAAATTTGACATGCAGACTCCATACACTACTAAAGATTGAAATCACAAAGAAGCACAACCATGAGTGTTAGCAGCAATGGGGAAATAAGATTAATAAACATTCGAGTAGTGAGCATACAAACATTAAGAATTGACATTGATAGAGGAAATATTTTTAGTAGCTGAGTGAGCAGAGAAACCCAATAGAGAAGCACATACAAAAAAATTGATTGAACATTTATCATTAAGAGCAAATTTGTAGCATGATTGCACTAGATTGACTTGCAGACACTTCTAAAAGCCTCACTACAATGACCAAATATGGAAGCATCAAGAAGGATACATTAGACAATAGGGAAAGAGTTTACCAAAAATATTATGACACAAGAACATTTGAATAGATTGATCCCCTTGGTAGAAGAGTTGCATAATATTTCCCTAGGTTGTGATAAAGAAAGAAGAGGAATGGTAGAATTGGCTAATGTCGCAAACCCTCGTTGATTCCATAGAAATAACCCCCGGGAGTGTCAGATCACTAGAGCATCCCTAGAGAGCACCTCAATGGTTCCTGTGAGGAGAAAAAATTGCAGTTGGTTGCAAGAATCAATGGACGCCCTTCAACTAACAGATAATGTTGAAAGCATGGAGATCAAGGATTCAAGATATGTGATATGTAGTCATTCAACTACATTTGAAACCAGTAACAGTAAGCCTTGTATGTGTGTATCTCCCTATATAGTTGGAGGTTGTTTTCGTTGATTTACCTATGCAGATCAATATGCATGGTTGATGCACAATAAGGAGAGTTATGTAAGAGTAGAAACCCAGGACGTTGTTGCACACTTGCTCAGGATGAACAAAGATTTGAGTGTGGGGCCGATGTTGAGGGGGCCTCTTAGGCCTCATAAATTTCATCATAACTATCAATTTAATATAATCTAAAGTGAATAACTATATGTGTATAATGGATAAATGGGCCTAAATGGGTGATTAGTTGGAGCAGGTGCAACTGCTCCAACCATCCATATCATTGTATAAACACCTATCAAAGCATGAATAAAGACAATATAATGTTCTCCCCTATACATATGTCTTGATGGTCTCATGTGTGCATGTTATGGTGAAGTATCTTTCCTAAATATTCATTGGAAGTTATCCTTCCAACAAATACCCTTCATTTTATTGTAGTGGACATAAACATTGGATATATCTTACTCATGGATTTCTATGCTTGAGCTTGATGCTTATGTGGTGCACTTCGTTAGAAGGTTGGAGACCTATATAGCATTGTGACATTCTCCATGAGGCACACATGGAGGGCTTAGTTTCTTTCTTCGGAGGATGAACTATTTGGAGAAGGAGCATTGCATAGTTAGGAGGGTGTTGAGACCCAGGTAGCATGGGGCTATTTGGTTTCTTACATAGAGGCTTGTGCTTGAAGATATTGTTTTATCTTATACACTTGTTGAATACAAGTGTAGTTTCCAAAGAGGACTTACTGGTGTGTATGCTTTCTCATTGTGGAACTTTGTTGTAACAACCATCTTTGGTTGGGAGTGATGCTTATCTAGGAGGAGTTGGATGCTAGGGTTTGTTATTGAGTAATTTCTAATGTTGGTTATGAACGTTGATTTTACATAAAAATGATAAGATTTTGTTAAGTGATTTGACAAATATATAAAATCTATGAGTGTATATTTATGGATATATTAAATATGTTGTAACAGGTAATTTTTAGATCTTTATTAGTGTTGTAAAGTGTGCCCTAGACACTGAAAAACAATTCCCTCAAAGTAAATTTGTTTGGTGTTTATTTTCTTGGGTTGTTTCATATAATTGGTTATGTGGAAGTGAAATATATACTTCTATACTTTATAATTCAGATTCATCCCCAAGGCTGAAATTTCACGTGAAATGGATCCAGGAAACTTCAAGGTTGAGGTGGAATTCCTAAATTAGCATTAAAAGGAAATTTTAAAAAATTTCACACACTTCCCCAAATTTTACAGATGGTACCTAGTGTAAATCCATCAACAATGATCACCATGTTTAACCTGGTAGGAACATCAAGTGAAACACACAATAGAATTAGTCAACCCAAAGGGATTGACCCCAAGACCTTCTACATAAATCTCAAAACGATAAACCACTTGAGCTAGCCCATCAAGCTCGATGAGTACCTAATTTTGAGTGTTTATTTAATTAGTTTTGATTATTGTTATATTTTCCTTTTCCAAATGAAATTGATGAATGAAATCTAAATTTGTTGGTTTGTATGAACACAATGAATTCAGCCTTGTAGAGAAATAAGAATGTGCATTTTGATTTATGAATACCTTCATTTAATTCCACTTCTCATGCTTAATCTTTGATTTCTACAATTTTAATTTTTGCAATTTCGTTTCAATGTTCAAACCCCAATAATATATAATCTTGAAACTATAAAAATATATAATCAACTAAAAAACCAAAACTAGTAAGCCACCATTGCACATTGGAGGAATCATTGAAAAGAGTAGGAATTCTAATTTGGGCATTTCTACCTAGTGAAATCCATGTGAAAGTTGATTGGGATGTTCCTCCTCCTTCTCTTGGCCTTTGGTCACCAATTTGGTCATGTTACATCCTTTGGGGCACTCACTCGATGGGACCATTTTGGGGCTTTGAGCCGCCAATTTGGACCAAAGTTCCTTTGGGTGCCTCATTTTGGGTCCTCAATGGTCCAAATCAATTTTACGAAACTTAATTGGGGGTTTACTTGGTCAAATATTCCTTAAGCCTTCATGGTATTTGAAATAAGTGAGTCATAAAGTCCTTGGATGATGGATAGTATTATGATTGTAAGTCATGGATCATGGAACAAAGGGTACATGTTGTGAAATCCATGGTATGAATTTTCTATACAAACCACTCTCTCCAATGGATAACCTTATATTCATTTACATTGTTCCTTTGCCTATTTATATCACTCCTTTCCTCTTTGTCAAGTATATTCAATTCCTCTTCTTTTCTTGAAAATATCTTGCAAATACACACCCAACGTGGTGTCAAATCATGATCAAGTTTCCTAACTCATGTTGCTTGATCTTGTGTTACTTGTGCTTATCTTCACCAACACTTCAACAAGGGTCTCTCACCATTAGTTTTGTCTTAATGTAGCAAGATTATTGTTTCATCCTAGGCATCTTTGAATTTGTCCCCTCTCATATCTTGGAAGATTAAATCCTACTACCGTAAGAGAGGTTCCATCAAAATAAAGGAAAGGGATGTATCAACCCTTTTGAGGGCACTCTAGACACCATTTAGTGTTGCATTGCTACATTATTTTGTATGGTAGCTCTGATGTTGTATATTGCATTGTATTGGAAATCAGATACAAGTTTGTTTACCAGGAGGATTAAGTTATGTGTGTATCAATGGGGATGTGAAACACTCTCTTGTATCCCTAAGACATATCTCATATTGAGCCCAAACAATATCAATTCTTACAACAACATTCTTTAATCAAGGGAGTTCTTTCCATTTCTCCTCTTTCATTTCCAACACTTTATGTTAATTAGCTCACAAAAAGATTTGGATAAATTAACCCTAGGTTAGTTTGGTTTCCTTTTTTATTTTGTTTTCTAATACTTCATGTGAACCCTAATCAAAGTACCCAAACTAATATAAAACTATTGATATGTAATTAAGAGTAAAACCCCTAATTAATATTCAACTATAGATAACTAATTAAGAGTAAAAACTCTAATAAACCTAGTGGCATTTTCTTTTATCTTTCCTTCTTCTTAGAGTGATCCATATTTAGGAGTGGAACAAACTGATTAATATAATGAATATAATAAACATAAAGATATGAAGAATAACACATATATATAGTGAACAATATCTTCTATTGAATAATGAAATAGGCTGAAACTGTAAAACTACAGAACTGAAACACTTGCTCGAATGGTGGTATCTATCTATGAGAAGAGATGTGGATTCTATGCGCATCCATATAAGCATAATTCATTACAATGAGGCTCCAGAGGCCTTTTTGATATTACTCATGAATTCCAAAACCCTAGACATCCAAAAACCTAACCCTACAAGGTGAAACGCCAAAAGTCATGTGGGCCCCTATGGGTAAGTTGGTACCTCAACTTCCCAGGGTCGTAAATTTTGCATACAACCTTTGTTTTAGGCGTGTGATAGCCTATTGGAAAGGTCTTTCAGATAACTACACATTATGTCATCAAAATTTGACTCTGTCTACAATTTGAATGTGGCAAGCCAAAAAATTAATGTTTAGGACCCCAAAACAACCCTGGAAGTACAACAAAATGTGCTAACATGAAAACATACAAAATAATCTAGTTGAATTAGGTGAGAGGTCACTAGTATCCACCTAGAGGATGTTTGGGGCTTTAGACATCCCCAAAAGTGTAGAACCCACAATTTCAAAGAAGTGCAAAAGAAGGTGTTGAACAAAAATGGACAAGAGGAGACAGTTGGAATAGGTGGGTGGCCACCAATATCCACCTGGATAAATCCTCCCCCATTAGGAAGAAATGGTTTCCATTGCGTTGAGTTCCCCCATCTGGTGAGGAAACCTCTACCGGATTTTTCCCCGAGTGAGCCACTTGCCTTGGTGTAGGAGTTGCCCTGCTTTGACAACCCAATAAAGCTGGATCCTCTGTTGGCGAGTGCCCTTGACCTGTGTGTCCACTATATGATCAGTGGAGGCTTGTTCCATGCAATCAGGTTTGACTCTGTTGGTGTCAGTTTTTCTGCGATCTATGAGGTGTCCAATAATGGTGGAAAGTATGGTCAAAGGAGGTCCACATTGAACATTGGATGGATGCCAAGGAAGGGTGGAGTGTTGAGCTAAAAATCATTGCTACCCATAACCTTGGTGATAATGTAAGGCCCATAGAGATGTGGGAGAAGCTTCTGATGGGTCCCTGTGAGACGGTCCTTCTGCAAATGTAACCAAACTTTGTCAGCAACCTAAAACTAGTGTGTTACCATGTGTTGATCATGGCGCTGCTTGTACTTAGCATTGGATTTTTGAAAAATATCCTGGACTTGTTGGAGGATGTGCTGAATCTGCTCAATGAATCTGGTGGCTTTTTCGATCACAAACTAATCACGGGAAGAGTCTGTATGTGCAGTGGCAAGATGAAGTGCAACATTAATGGGTCCTAAGGGTTGGAATCCTAGACCCACCTGAAATGGGCTATGACTGGTGGAGCTATGGAGAGCCCTATTGTAACTGTGTTGAACACATGGGAGATTCTCRTCCCATGCATGTGGATGCTTATAATTGTACATGCCCAGGATGTGCACAATCATTTGATTGATGACCTCTATTTGGCCATCGGTTTGGGGGTGGAAAGCAATGGATTTTGTGATCTTGGTGTCCAATAGAGACCAGAGACTCGGCCAAAATGTGTTGAGGGACCTGTTGTCCCGGTCAGAGATGATGGTATGTGGTATCCCAAAGTGGACCCACACTCGTTCAAAGAAGAGCTTGGCAATATCTTCCGCTGTGATATTCTTCTTGCAGGTTGTGAGGATGACCATGTTTGAAAACCGATCAACAACCACAAATACTGTAACACCATGTTTCCCCCAATTTGTAATTAATCATAAAATATGAATTGCCATGCTAATGCATGAGGACAATGTAAATGTATTATTGTTTGAGTTTCCAATAACTGAATATGGGGTTGAATCCTTGAAAGTACTAGCCATGATATCACTAGAGGAAGAATGTGAAAACTATACAAGAGGGTTCATATATCAAATAACCCCAAATCTCCCTTGATAAGGATGAAAAACCTCCTTCAAATCCAAAGGAAAGAAATCAGTTAATGAAGAAAGGATTGGTGGTTGAACAATCAACCACCCCTGTGAATAGAAACATGGGTTGTCAGCCCAAAGTACCGCAGGGACCTGTAGACCTGAGCTTCCTTCTGATAGAAGGAACAGGATAGGTCGGAAAACCTTCCAAGGTAAGAGGGATACACAAGGGAGAAGAGACACCAGACAAAAAGAGGGTAAGCTCACAAGGGAGATGCATGGATCTCTCCAGTGAGTCACAAACTGAATGTCGCGAGCTTGATGCCAAGGATCATCTAAGAAACCCCGCCGAGGCCATAACCGAAAGAGAAATATATGAGTTACAGAGAACAAGACCCAAACAGAAGCAGAAACGGAGGAAGAACCCTCGAGAAGTGTGGGAATTCCCTAGTGATATCATGGCTTGGCACGGGGGTGGCCAGAGTGTTAAGAATGAATTCCTCTGAGCCTATGGTCGGGTGGAAGGACAAACACCCACAGTTAGTTGGTTGGTGGCAACCTGTAATAGATAAGTGATTTCCTACCTTGTGTAATTTAGCCGTAACTATGTATGAATTGGTTATGCTGTGTATGTTTCAGGAATTGTACTTATTTCTTAATGGATATACTGTATCCCTTCTATTTCTGCATGGTTGTGTAATTAGGCAAGTAAGGAATTATATGGTTCAGAAATGACTTTTTCTCATAAAATCCTGAGTTTTGTAGTGTCTTAAGCTAGAGCCACGAATTGTGAGCTCGTTGACCTTAGGCGTAGTTGCATGTATGATGGTTTACTCACCTAGTCGTTCTGAGTCCCTTAGAGGACGAAGTTTGTTAAGATCATGAGAGGTAGTGCAGATATGCACAGGCTCTCTGTGATCAAATAGAACCCCATAACCCCTTGATGAAGGAGCGCAATAGTTGTGCTGAAGACTCTTCTAAGAGTCAAGTCTAGGAGAAAGAGCGCAAAGCTCGCAAGTCCTTCACAGCTGACGAAGCTCAGGAAGGATAGCAAGTTTTAACTATAGAAAGAGAGTACCCTTTCGTTTGTTAGATAAAAAGACGAGATCCTTTCGGAGGATCTGAGGTCTATCACGACCGTTAGATTGGAGGAAGGAACGAAGGCATTAATACCTCGACCCCTTTAGCCTTCGCAAGTAGCGATGGGATCTAGGACCATAGATCCAAGGATCTGTCCGAGATCTATTGACTGTCCATATTAACCCTTGCAAAGGAAGGAGAGTGGACTCAATGAAGTCCTGAAAGTCCCGAAGTATTCAGAACTATCCATCGGCACAGGACACGGGGTAGTTGGGTATCATTTCACTGAATCACGACTTGGAGTGGTTAAAGGGTAAGACCGCACAAACTTACGATTCATGAAATCACGACGTGATCGTGGTCATTGATCTATGAATGATTTGGACCATCAGTTTAGTGTGATTAAGTTTTGGCGTTTCGACATCCGGGAAACCAGAGGGCAAGACCCCTCATCTTTACAAGTCCTGAAATCTCGGTATATGAAACCCCAATGCACTCTGTGGATGAGCGAGTTTAGTGTGAATAAGTTTCGGTGTTTCGGCATCTAGGAAACCAGAGGGCAAGACCCCTCGTCTTCGCAAGTCATGAAATCCTAGTATACGAAACCCCGACGCACGATTAAGACTGAGTGTCTTTCAACACCCTTAAGCTCATGAGGGATAATGACCATCAGATACAGATCAACGAGGGTCGTTGATCTCATACACAAATTCCCATATCAAAATTTGGGGATTGGAGTGACAAGAGATTTGGAGTCGCTGCATCGTGAACTCTCGGTTCACGAAACTCCAAAAAGATCTAGACCAATTGGATCCAAATCATTGAGGATCGTTGGATCTCATACAAGAACTCGCGTATCGGAGTTCAGGGAATGGAGTGACCAGTGGTTTGGGTCGTTTCATTTCAAACTCCCGGTTACCGAAATCCCGATACGGCCAGGACCATCAGATCAGGGGGAGATTTGCAGTCGTCGATCTCATTGAAGTTAAGATTTTGGGTTTCGGGGTTTGAAGAGTCGAAAGATTTGACTCTCTTGCATCCTTGAGTCACAAAATGCGAAAGGCACCTCTTGGCCTGGCCTATGGTCATAACCAATGATCACATGGAGGTGGATAAGGGAAGATCTAGCCTACGCTAAGCCCCTATAGGAATTCAAGGATTCTATCCCTTGAGGAAGAGAAAAAAATTTATTTTTTCCGTAGTGGGTATGTGACAAATTGGTATTAGAGCATGGTTACAACACTTGGCCTGCTTGGGATCATGTATGAGTCACGTAAGGAGATATTTTTATCTACATTTTCTCTTTAAGGAGAAGGATTGTAGAATGAAACTTTAATTTGGGAATTTCTACGGATGTATCGTTCCGTACCGTGTAGGGTGTAGTTCTCTATAGGGTATAGGGTTTAGTTCTTAGAGTTCATAGGGTTGAGGGGTGAAGCCGTAGAGGTAGAGGGTATAGGTTCAAGTTCTTTGTATGTCTGCTACTTCTATGTGGGCCGTGGGGATATGACTTGCTATGGGGATAACTGGTGCTATCGACAATTCCCTATTAGCTGACTGGCTGTAATTGACCTCCAGGCTCTGACCACTGGCTATGACCCCCTACCAATGACTGGTTGGAAAAGACCCTCTGGTAATGACTAGATTTATCACTGTATAAGCGAGGTGCTCTATGCACGGCTATGCTAGGTGCTTCAATGTGCAGGTGCTGAAGGAACCGTTCTGTAGGGGTAAGCTCTTCCAGCAAATGAATTATATTGTTCCTTTGTCAAAATGATAACTACTCTTATAGGAGTAGGGATGCACTGATCAATATTACTGATAAGACCTGAGTATGAATAACAGAGGTGGAATAAATTATGCTATGAAGTTGCACAATCCAGAAAAGGGACATGAACTGAGTTGTCCTGTTATAGTGTGACGATGTCTACATACTAAAGCAGGTAGAGTCCCTTGCAATTGAGATGGTTGGTTAGGTAAGAATTAAGATCCTCATGAATAACTCCTTCATGATTTAGGAAATCTGGTAAGGACTGGTAGGATCCTTAGAAAGTTATAATTACTACATTATTAAAATACTAAACCCTAAGCATATAACTCCTCACGATTGAGAGGACTGATGAAAATATGTAGGGTCCAATTATCTGACCTATAATGGTTGGAATCGACAACAAGGATAATCTGTTTAAACAATATTAAGAGGAGTCCTTTGGGACTGTTGCTAATTCCCAAGAGTGACCCTTGTTGTTTGTTCCCATAAAGAGAGGGTAACATCCGTATGATTTATGACTATGAGATTAGTCCTGTAAGTAACTTAAAATCTCATAAAAGATAGCGGGGAAATTTTGTATGCCGAGTGTGCATATAGAGCATAAGGAGTGCATATAGAAACAAGCTTGTGTTAAAGCTTGAAATCTCTGAAGGTTGAACACAGAGGTTGATTCCAGAAGAGTTGATGCCAAGTTCATGGATGGAAGTCATTGAAAATATGAACGGACGGTGGAACTCTCGGAGGGAGGAATACCGAAATTACGTGAACCATTAGATCTGGTAGATCAACAGAGAAGATATGGATGATAATCTCTCATCACTCACAAACTTAGGAGGCATAGTATCCATTAGATTGGAATCAATGAGAGTCGTTGATCTAGAGCTTCGAGGTTTCAACTGTTGGGAAAATAGAAGCGAAGACTTTCCCAAAGTCGCGCAAGGTAAATCATCGATTCAATCAGGGACATTGGTTAGCGGATGACTTGAACCGTAGATCCGGTGTAATCAGATCTTCGTGAATTAGAGGTTTAGAAGTCAACGAGTAGAGTTTTGAGAACTCGCATGTCATGAAATCCCAACATCCAACTTGAGTCATTGGATTGAGACAGGGGGTGAATCGTTGATCTGACGCATACACATTTTGGGGATTCTGAAAGGTGGAAAGCCAGGATTTGATCAGGACCGTTGATTGGCAGAGAGATCTGGACTGTGGGATCCAGGTTTTCGGACCCTCATGGATCAGAAGTTTGGGAAACGGTGGAGCATTGTCCGTGGATTCGAAGAAACAAAGGATCATGACACGTGTCTAGGAGTTGACCCCAGGTTCCGAGCTAAGGGTCATGTGAATAAAAGAGTCGAGAAAACCTTAGCCTCGATCTTTCGAGTTTTTGGATTTCATGGATCAAGGAACCAGAGTTCCTTGCAACAGGAATCCCGAAATCGTGAAATGTGAAGCACCTTTTAGTTCGGATTGTGGTCACCGTCGGTGATCACGTGAGGAGAAGGCATGAACTAGTATGATGAATACTTAGTTGTGTTCAATTGTACTTGAGTGCATGATTTTAATCATTGTGAAGCTTCATAATAGGAAGCCTGATATTAATATCGGTAAGGTATGAATGATATTAAACATGCAAGTAATGCACATGTATGATGTAAGAGTATAAGTATACTAGAGGCCCAATATGATTTCCATAATGAGTGAAACGTGAAGCAAGTATTTCTCTTGTCTAGATTAAATGAATACTATGGAGGCATAGTTGACTCCATTCTGGGGAGTCATGAAAGTTCTGTTCCAAATAATAGCCCGAGGGGAATGTATTCCATTTCCTCAGGAAGTATCAATATAATTAGATGAAAGGGTAA
>SNQJ01S0151691.1:992-12620 GCA_010110895.2 Picea sitchensis
GAAAATTCCAAGCGACAAACGAGGGGAAAAGCCAATGCATGCCGGTAGGGATGTCCAAAAAAATGTACAGGGAGATGGTAAAAGAAATGAACATAATTGCATCACAGGAGGACACATCCCAACAACAATGTGCATCAGAGGTATGTGATCATTCATTTATTCTTTTATTTACATCAAATCTATTTATCATCTTAAATAATAATTTCAATTGTTTTGTTGTAGAAAAGAAAAGAAAATGGAACTCAATCAACACATAAGACAGGATGACAAGGAAGATGAGGGTTGATCGTAAAGTTTGTGAGTACTTACGTTTCTGATGCTACTTAAGTTTTTATATTTGTTATGATCTTTATATTTAAATAATTAATTTACATTGGTCCATGGATGCCTTCTAATAAGTGCTAACATACAAAGAAGAGTCAATTCAACAATTGATCAACATTGGGTTAAGCGAGGGTTGTGAGTATATGTTGAAGTATCAAGGTTTAATTGAACAATTTGTAAGTAGATATGGTGTTTAACTTCCCTTGTTTTATAATTAATGGAACAATAAGAAACCTTTATATTAATTATATTGACTATGTTTTTTCATGACATATTAAACATGCAGGAAACAAAGTATGGAGAGGAGCCAACAAAAGATATTTTGTTACACGACATGAGGAAAAGCTTCAAAAGTATGTGTATGGTTTATGAATCACTCGTTGTTATGGTATGGTTTTTTATTTACGCAATCATGTATATTATAATATATTATAAATGTAGATTTACTTATTACACTTCATTTATATGTTTGTATATGGAACATGAATAGTTGGAACGTCAAACACAAGTCGAGCAAGAAAACATCCTTTTAAATAACCAAAGTATAATATTGCCTACAATGACACCAAGAAATAAGGGATGCACACAGCTCTAGCAATGACACCAATTCAAGTGATGAATGAAAATTGATATAATTGAATGTTACTGCATGTTGTACATTTTGGAATATCGGTATGTAAAAATCAAGGATTTTGCTTAATGTAGTGGACATAATGTCCCAATTTCATGATGACATGTTACCAATAAGCGTAACAATTACATATTGGTTCCATGTTGATTATTGAGGACCTTTGTGTTGTCCCATTTTGTATGACCATGGGTCTCTTATTCGTATATAATAAAATGGGTTTGTTATTTTAGTGCATTCTCAAATGTTGTAAAATGTTGCATTGTTTATTAATTAATATGTGAATCATTTACATTGTTGCAAATAATTGATTAATTAATATGTGAATGATTTACATTGTTGCAAATAATAGATTTGTAATATGTTGGATAAGGCATTAATGCAATCATTGTATCAAAATGCAATAACAAAAATATAAAACAATATTGTTATAAAAAAACATTTGTTAAAAAAAAAATTAATTAAAATATATACATATCGGTGCATTCTTATGAACTCACAAAATGGTCCCTGAAATAATATAAAAATCAGTGATTTTTAAGGGGTTATACGCATTGGTGCATATTAAGCATATTGAAGCACGAGTGCATATTAAATATATTGAAGCATCAATGCATATACTGTGTGATAATATATATATCGTTTTAGAATTCTATGGTGGGCATGTGATAAATACACACCAGTTCTTTAAATATAATAACAACATCGGTGCTTTAAATAAAATAAATGCATTGATGCTTTATATGTAATAAAACAACAGATGCTTCGAAGCAAATAATGATGTTGACATCTCACCTTGAATATTTGAAATTTCAGTACCTTTCGGTGCATAGGGTAATACAGGCACCAACACGTATGAATTATTCAAGCATGGGGATGGACATAAAACAAAAGTGCACTGGTGTTGCATACAACAAAATGGGAATCCAAGGCATAATAAATATAAATGCATCAGTGTTTTTTTGTCCTATGTACGCATCAGAGCATTAATGTGATGGCCCGACACGTTTTTTGTTTTATGTATGCACTAGGGAATTTTATGTAATGGTGCAACAATGTCTTTTCATTTTATGTACGCACTGGGAATTTATGTAATGGTGCACCGATGCATTTTTTGTTTTATTTGCTTACCGGGGCATTTTACGTAAGATCTTTCTGGTTCATTGTATGTTTAGGTGCGCACTTCCAAATTATTTTTGTTATATGGAACATTCGTTAAAACCTTTGCAACCAATAGAGGAGGTTGTACAGAGGTTTTTTTGAAAAAATTTCCAAATTTTGTAACACTAGAAACCTCTGCAAAAACATCTGCTAGAAGGTGTTCTCCTTGTAGTGTTGGATTTTGGAGGTTCCACTCCTTAGAGATTAATTGACATATATTTATTGGAGCATATGGTTTTGTAAAGGTTTTTTTCTTTGTGGATGTTGGTGTCAATTCTCGAAGCTTCTCTATCTTAGTTCTTATTCGATGCATAAAGATTGATGGTGAAATGCTCAAGTCTTCTACAAGCTAACTAGATCGATCCATTGAAGGGATTTTTATACCATTGGAGGGAAGATGTTTTGGGATAACTCCTTTCATTATTCCTTTGTTGGTTTGATAATTATTTGGTGCCTTGATATTTTTATCCATCTTGGAACCCCAGTGAGAAGTATTGAATATGTTTATCTAGATATAGTTGATCTTTCTAGTGAAGGTTGCTCCCTTGAGGACCCCTTCTTGTGAGGCCTCAGTCTTCATTGCTAATCTTGATTAGATAAGATATTATTCTTCCTCCTTGGTTCTAATATCTTATTCCCGATCCTTGAATAAAATAGACCAATTCTTAATAGGGGTTTTCTTTTGGCTCCATAAGTTGCTTTGATTCACCTTGACTCCATTTCCCTTGTTGGATTTGGCATTATTCTCTACTTCTTTCTATCACCTCGTTTAAAATCATAAAAAAACCAAAATATTGTTTTACTAAAGTTACTCTCACTTCACCTTGTGCCTCATTGCTTAGCTTTGGTAATCCTACAGCAAGGGAAGAGTCGACCTAAAGTGAAGAGGATAGGTTGCTTAGGTGACATTAACAACCATCCTAATAGCTTCCCCTTTGTTGTACCTTGTGTATTAAGGTTTTATTCATAAAATACAATTTGGGAAGTAACAAATTGTTCTTAACAAAGAGGTAATCCCTTTCGTCAACTATGATGCCCAAAGCTACTCCTTCAAGCTATGCTTGTCCTACTTGATTGTCAATAAGAACCTTAGAGGATTAATAGTTTAATTTAGTTCCATTTAATTATGGTCCTTATCATTCTTGACGCATTAAGAAACCATTTTTTCACCTTAACAGATGATGATTTAGGGATCCAATGGAGAGCACAAAACTCCATTATGGATACGTAATGTATAAATTATGTTTTTGGTGGGATTATATAACTATTGCAATGGCATACTTTATAGAGGTAGCCATAAAGGAGAGGTGTTTCCTACCAACATAATGGTTAATTGATTGTATGGTAAGTATATTTACTTGCTTGACCATGTCCTGCTTTTATGTGAGACATATTATATAGGTATATATGTGTGAAACAAGAGTAAACTATACATATTGTATTGCATTTTGAAATATTTTTTTATAATTTTAAAATATCCTCTCCCCTTTTCTTCTCTATATCACGAACACCATTAGAATGATGAAATTGTGGATTAAAAAAAAAATCATATTATAATTTCAAGTGATGAATTTTTTAATGTTAATAACTTACTCATGTTTCATTCTTATTAATATTATTTGTCCRTGCTTGAAGGTTGTAGTGACCATTGTAATTGGCTTAGCGTATTTTTAGTACATTGCATGCAAATCAATAATTCTTAACCTAAGTTTYCATCCACCCATATGTTGTTCTCCTGATCAAATGGTTCCAAGTAATTTGTTCTTCCAATCAAATGGTTTGTGGACTTATTTGGCCTCTTTTTGAGGTAATTTTACTTTGTGAAGCCATTTCTTATGTTTCAAGCCACGAATTTGCAAAGATTTACTAAACTTTAAATGTTGAGAATTTAATGCTATCTAATATATTTAGAATATATTTTATAAATATCTTTTTGAGCTAGGTCATTATCATGCTTGGTATTATAAAACTATTAGTGATACGTGGTTGACTGAAGCTCCATAGTGTTCCCACTGGAGGACATGTGACCCTCTATGTGTCTATCACATCTAGCCCTTAGTTAGTGGATTTTGTCTTTTTCTCCAAAAGGTATACTTTCCATGACCCAAAAAAACCCTTTCTTAGCGACATATCAGGTTGGGAAACACATAGACACATTTTCTATGCTTTCCTCACTAGTCACATCCCCGCCATTCTTTGGTTTTAGCCCATTTTTTTGTAGCCAATCTAACCATTCAATTCCTCAGTCAACCCTATACACCCAAGTCTTCTTGGAAAAAGAAACCTTCAAGAAATCTTGCCCCCCCCCCCCCCCCCCCCCCCCCNCCCGCCAATGTTTCAGAGATTAGGATGTATTTGGTTCCCAAATTCAACATAGAAGCCAAAGTATTGATTGAATCATTGACTCACCTTGAATGTGGTAAACCTTCCTCCTAAGCTAGCCTTGTCATGCACTGGAATAACAACAAATAATAGGAAAACAAACAACAGGTGAGGCAAATAATTTCAAACTCTAATTTATTTATGCCCCCTTACTAAATTTTCAATTGAAATACTTACTTAATTGAAGTGCTTACTCAAATTCTAGTGTTCTAACAAGAAATCCACAAAAATAATTGGAACAAAGCTAATGTGGTCATAGCTATTTCAATTGAAATTTCATAACGATCTAAATTTAGATTGATACCATAATGGATTGGACTTGGTTGTGGAGTATATATGCCCTTGAATCTACCAGTGTGTTATGGGGGAAGAGAGTATGTGCTCATCCTAGAAGTGTGCATGTGGTAAAGAAGCTATGTCCATAGATAAGATTGAAATAGACCTCTTATGTGTGTGCTATTGAGCCTCTCCCATTCATAAAAAGGAATGATCAACCTATATAATACCCCTCTTTTGAATCCCCTTATTAAATAATGTATTTTGTCAATTTATGAAAGGTCGGAGGGCCCAAACAATTAAAGAGGCCATCTTGCCCAGGAAATGTAATGTTTTGGCCATTATTAGTAATAAAATACATCATTGGCTGCCACAAAGATAAGGATAAGAGTTGTAGGGAGATATGATTTCACAAGAGAGGGGGCCTAAGGGGATAAGTCATTTTATCATATTTTATTTACCCATAATTGTTTTAATGGAGAGAAGTGGTTACATGTGCTTCTTAGGGAAAGGCCATGTGGTTTTTTATTTTCAAGTAAATATATAAACCCATCTTTGGTTTGTGTTAGCACAATATTGGTTTATGCCTCAGCTTTTCATAAGTCCTTCATTATTCATTTTGGCAAATGAATATAATGGGGGGAAATTAAATTTATGTTGGGTTATGCCCAATCTCCAAGTTCAAGCATTAATCGACATCTCAAGACAACATTAGCCAAAGACGCAAGCATTGAAAACACTCTCACAAGGTTCCAAGCATCAAAAGCACCCATGGATTTATGCTACCCAATTGCATGCAAACACACAAGCGGGCACTACCAAAATTTGCTCCCTAAATTCTGGCAGAAACTGAATTATGCAGAATTATTTTTGGACACTTCTGCCAGTTTTGAGTGACTAACTTAAAACTTGTATTGTGAACCATTGAGAATGTATTTTTGAAAAATGGAGGAGGTGTTTGTTCATAACATTCCAAATAACAAAAACCTCTCTCAGTTTTTCAAAATGTGTTATGGTTCGAGAGATATCAGACATATAAGTGGTGCTACAAATTGTTTTACAGCGCCGCTACCTAATTTCCTGTAGCAGTCACGGCTTTGATATTCGCCTTGTTGGGAGGTTGCCACCTGTCAAGGAGGATTTGAATGCATTATAAAGGATAAGTTAGATGTCAAGGGACACCTACACCTAAGTTTTATCTCCATCAAAGGCCTCATGCGATGAGGTGGAAACATTTATTAATGACTTCCAACAAATTCCTGAAAATTAGCAGTTTGTTAGATTTTTGTCTCTTTGATTGTTGCCACCTATATCCAATGGAGGAGACAAGATTCGACCTCCTAAGGATACTTGGATTCTATTTTCTATTTAATTAAGGAGAGAGCTCTTGGATGAGGGATGGAGTGATAGGAAAAAGACTGTTACTATTTTGTAAATTCCCAGACTCTGTATATCTGGATGGAGGATTCTTGTGTAGTCAAAGATCAGCTTGTGCTCCTCTCTTTTTCCGTTCTCTTTGTATTCTTGCTCTAATGGAATATTGTTTGATAAAGGATTTATCAACATATTTGTTAACAGAGTTATGCAGTGGATGATTTACTGTGTATTTTGTGAAGCATCTCTTATTGGAGCAAATCTTTATTTCTTGATTAGAAGGATTCTAATTAATGAAATATCAACCATATGAATGTGTCAATCAAGCCTCATGTGAAATTGACTGTTCATATTGATGTTTTCCTGCATTTTCTTCTATTCATCTTTCAAATATGTGCTGGTTGGAGATTATGATAGCCCTTTTTGCTAGAATATAGTCTTCGGAATTTTGTGCATTAGTTCAGGCTTTGAACCTTATCAGTTTGATCCCTTTTTTAAAATATAATCACTCATCCAAATCTAAACATTCTGATGGGTACTGAGCTTACACTTATAGTATTCTAAGTGTGATTCTCAATGCTAACAGGTTGTTTGGGGTTTCATTCATTGTCCATTCTTCACACTCTTCATTTTCTTCTCTCTCCATTCACTCTTTCACTCATTCATCCTTGATCTTGGTTGGGAAAGGAAAAACGAATTGTTGGGAGAGAAGCCATTATTGGTTGGTTGTAGTGATCGTTGGTGTATTCCAGACATGAATTAATGTCTTCATGCCTGAGATGCATTAACAGGTACTAAATTGTATTCACATTTGCGAGTCCTGAGAGTTCCGGCATGGAAATTCTTGACCAGATGCATTAGAGCCCTAGAAGGAGGTGGACATCCTAAGGGACTGTGTGGCAAAGAAGGGGGTCCATTCTCTTGGGTTGTGCAGGATGGAGAGAAGAGAGCTAGTGTACTTTGGATTGTTGTGTGTTGAGGAACCTATGAGAGCTTGAGTGTTGACTGGTTTGGGAAGCTAAGTGACACCCTGGAACCGTCCTCATGGATTCACAACCCTGGCTCGGGGGTGACCTATTGTTGAGACTTGGAATAGTAATGTCTATGGTTGGGTGGAACATCCCTGGTTTGCAGCGAGTTGGTGAATGTTTTTTATTAATATAAGTGCACTTTTTCATGTGTTTCTCTGCTCATATATTTATTTCCATTGTGTATTAATTATTGTCTCTGAAATTCATATGTTATCATATGCATGCTTGCTAATTATTGTTGTGCATGGCATTATATTCATTTATTTTATGTTGTAGCATGAATCTTGATTATTTCTTGTGATGTCATCATGTCTCTTTCATGATTTTCTATAAATTAAAAGTTATAAGAATTTGAAATCAGTTTAGAAGTGAGTTTTTGGAGTAGCGTGCTCGACTTGTGGGTGGTTGGGTTTGTTACATATTGGTATTAGAGATCTTGTTTCAACATCGGACTGGTATGGGCTAGAATGAGTGCGAATTAGACAAATTATCTATTGTAGATTTCAAACTATGTGAATTTGGGGAAAAACAGAAAGATTAGAGAGAAAGATCCCCAAATTCAAGGGAAAATTTGAGTTTGAAATAATTCGGAATTATCTGAGAAGTTAATTGATTCGACCTGCAGAGTTGCAGAGCTGAATTTGAACTGGAAGGTTGAGAAATTTTGTATGTTAATGGCCACTATAGAACGGGGCAAAGTTCAGAGGATCGACAGTCGAGATCTTGTTCGATCTTGAGATCAACGGCCCATATTCGCCCTGGATAAATTTAAAAATTTATAAAGTTTCGAAGTTTGGAAAGGTTGCGAGATCAACGACCAAGATCATCTTGGTTGGGAGATCGATAGACAAGATTCACCTGGATTTTGGCCGAAATTACTAAGTATTTAAATTAGTCAACAGAAATATATGATCGTCGATGGTTGGGGGTCAGCAAAATTTGGTGAAATTTTCATTTCGTCAACATAAATCTTCGATTTCCAACGGCCGATGGTCGGGGGTCAACAGAATTTGGGGAATTTTTTAGTTCGTCGAAATAAATCTTCGATTTTCGAAGACATATTTTAGGGGACCGGCGAGTTTGGCGAAGTGTTGAAGGTCGCCAAGAGACACTTTCAATCGTTGATGATCGATGGTCGGGGATCAGCGACTTCGGCGAACTGTTGAAGTTCGGCGACATGACATATCTAATCGTCGATGGTCGATGATTAGGCATCAACAAAATTTGTGCAAAGTTCAAACCCTTCCAAGAGAAAATTTTGATGGCCGATGGAAAGGGGTGATGATGTGTCATGCAACGTGAGCATCCACATGTCATTCCATGTCATCCCGATTGATGCCTTCAGATGATGTGTCATGCCAGGTCATCATCCATGTATCATGCCACGTCAGCGAAGGGATGGTCGATCCACGATGGTCAAGGTTCAGCGAGATTTTTGAACAATATTGGTTTTTTTGGGAAAGATGATCGATGGTCGATGGTCAATGAT
The DNA here is from genome assembly GCA_010110895.2 of Picea sitchensis. Taxonomy (NCBI): domain Eukaryota; kingdom Viridiplantae; phylum Streptophyta; class Pinopsida; order Pinales; family Pinaceae; genus Picea; species Picea sitchensis. Next base: position 9,658 of record SNQJ01S0151691.1, read on the forward strand.
CGAGCATTGGCGAGATTCATGGGGGACTTTTGGTTTGCGAAGAAAAACGCTCAATGGTTAATGGTCGGTGATCAGGAATCAAGGAGATCGGTGGAAATGTTTGGTTTTCAAAGGAAATAATCAATCCTCGATCGTCGATCACCGATAGAAATAAGATCAACGGTCTAGAATACTTTCAATTTCATATCAATGGTGCAGATCGCACTTGGGAAAAATTGTTCGACAATTTCAAAAAAAACAAAACCAAAGTTTGGAGCCATTTCTATATTTTGTACATAACTAAATAGAATTAATTCTGATTGAGATAAAACTTATGGGTTTTTTCCGTAGAGGGGAGATATAAAAAAGTGTCAGAGAGGGCAATTGTCCAATTCTGCTTGAATTTGTCAAAAAATGCAAAATAGTGGTTTTTAAAGATCTGGGTCTAAGATCTTTGACAGAGGTATAGATTAAGTTGAAACTCTTGGAGAGAGTCCAAAAATAATACACACAAATAACCCATGAAGGAACTGAATAAATCCTAAGAGGATTGAGATCGGGATACTGAAATAGGCCAAAATCCACTTTTTTGGGATTTTTGAGATTTTTAGACCAGAAAAAGTGACCCCAAATCAAAAAAATTGAAACTTTTATTACACAAAGTTTTAATTACTCATCAAGACAAATAACTTTGGTTTAATGAATTTTTTCGAGAAGTGCACAAATTGTGAGATAGTTAGTTTTGCTAAAATTTCTCGGGAAAAATGACAAGGTTGCAAATTCCATATTGTTGTAGTTTTTTATTATTGTGTCAGATTGAAAGTATGAGAGTTGATATGAATTACTTGTCATTATTATTATCTATTTCTCATATAAAAGTTTCTCTATTTTCTGGCATATTTTCTTCTGTAGTTGACAGAAGTTGGCATTTCAATAAAATTGCACCAATGGAGAAATTGCATAAATGGGGTGAAAGTGGATTTTTCAAGAAGCCATAACTTTCAACTCAGATATCAGATTGGGGCATGGGTATATTCATTGGAAATATGATTCAGAGGAGAATAACCTTGAATTTTTATAATTTGGAGAATGATGATATATTTCTTCATGAATTGAGCAGAAAAAGGACATGTAGCATTATTTAACAAAATTTCTATAATATGCATAATTCTAACAAAATGGTTGCTTGCACATTTTGCAGAATTAGGGAGTATAATCATATCAGTTCAAGATAAGAATTCATATTCAATAAATGGAGGAAGAATAAGGAGACTTCAAACATGATAAAGAATCCAAAGGTCAAAATATTAGTGTTGGTAATGCAGAGATAGAATCCAATGGGCACAGGAGCAGAGGGGAACAATAAAACTTAATAGAGATTGTGAGAAGCCTGAAAATAGAAGTGAGGAGTTACAAAGCATAGAATGAGAGGTTGATGAGAGAACAAAATCAAATAAATGGCCAAGTGATGCAAATCCTAAATCAATTGCAGAGGCAAACAAGAAATGGATTAGACTCAAGACAGGAGGAAGAAGGCAGATATCATGAAAGAAGAGATAACTACAAAAGAGATATCCATTCAAGAAGTGCCAGTAGAAATCATAGAAAACACTCACCTCCTTACTCAGCAAGGAAACTTTATGCATCTGAAGACTCCCTAAGAAGTCCAGAAGTGTCTCATGTTAGACACCAAAGAAGAAGACATGAATTAGAAAGATTGCAAGGAGAGTTAAGGAAGCTTAATCCATCATCCTTTGATGGTGAAAGAGAAAGGGAAGATGGTGATGAAGCCTGGTTGTGTGGAATCATGAAGTATTTTCAGTTGCACAACTACTCATCCAACCTAGAAGCTAGAACTTCCACATACCATTTGTATGGAAAGGTTGTTATGTGGTGGGATCAACTGAAGCAGGTTGAGCACATTAATGAGAGTAAGATCACTTGGAAGCAGTTCAAGCGATATTTTCAGAAGGAGTACCTTTCAGAGCACTTCTATGATAAGAATATGCAAGAGTTATGTGAACTAAACTTGGGAAGCATGACCATGATAGAATATGAGAAGAAGTTCTTGGGATTGTTGAAGTATGTAGGATTTATCAAGGATGAAAAAGTGAAGATACATAGGTTTTTGAGTGGACTAACATCCTTTTATAAGGAAAATATTTAGTATGATGATCCTAGGACTTTGACAAAGACCATCAGAAAGAACAAGTACCTATATGAGCAAGGCAAGGGAAGAGAATCCATGCAGAAATATTGGAAGGATAAGAAGAAGGAAAAATATAATCAGAGGAGGAAGGGATTCAAACCTCCTTTCAAAAGAAACATCTCTAATAAAAATTAGCAAAATCATTTTGCTAAAGATGAATCCAAGAAAGAATATTCCTTGGTAAAAAGAGGAAGACCATCAATCCAATGTTGAGGGTGCAAAGAAAATCACTTATACAAGGATTTCCCTCACAGAGGAGATAAAGTGAATACCATGCACAACATCCAAGAGGCTACAATAGTAGAAGGCATGAGAAGAATATATGAAACCTTAGAATATTGACAAGCAAAGTACCAATCCAATATGATCGAAGTGGAGGGTAAGATCATTAATAATCATGTTGTTATTTTAATTGATTCATAAGCAAGTCATTGTTACATTAATCCTAAAATAGTGGATAGATTACATTTGGAGAAAAGTAGCTTGAAAAGTCAACTTTGGTTCAGCTAGCCACTAGAACCAAAAGAAGAATCAATGATATGGTCAGAGGTTGTCCAATAAATCTGAATGGAGTGAGTACTAATGCTAATATGAATATCATCCCATTAGGATCGTATGACATCCTAATTGGAATGGAGCGGTTGGAGCAGCACCATGTTGTCCTAGATTGTCATAACAAGACCTTTACATGTCTTAATGAAGAAGGAAAACAAAGCACTGTGAAAGGAATTCCAAGACCCATTTCTATAAGGGATATTTCAGCCTTATAGTTGAA
>SNQJ01S0151691.1:18631-29149 GCA_010110895.2 Picea sitchensis
CGACATTTAGAAACCAATTAGTAAAATAAAATAAAATAAAATAACAAAAAAAGAAAAACAACAACTAAATTTGGTGGGGGGGGGGGATTCCCATAACCACCCTTTCCCTCCCTCTTTTCCCCCTCACTCATCCTCCTTTACCTCCCTCCTATCACTTACATGGTGGCAAGTTACTACACCTCTCTAAACAATGGTGATAACGACATCCCCTCTCTAAACAATGATGTAGTGGGTTGTAAAATTCCACCATGCAGGTGATGAGAGGGAGGGAAAGGGGAGTGGGAGGAGGGGAAGAGTGGGGAGGGAAATGTGTTGGACCCACCTTTTTAAAATTATTTTAAGTTTATTTTTAAATTTTGTTTTGTTATGGTCTTTTATTTTTTTAATTAAGTAATTAATTCTTCATTTTTTCATTTCATTTTATGTTTTTATTTTCTATGGAATGTGCATCCCATGGAAACCTTCCAGATACTTTCCCTCATTTTGAGGATGGTACTCATGGTAAATGATCCAACTGCAATTTTGGAAACCTAATTTGACGGAGACATCAAGTGAAGCCCAATAATATCCATTGAGACAACTAACCCAAGGACTTGACCCCTTGACCTCTTGCTTGTAATTCACAACACTTAACCACTCGAACTAACCCACTTGGATTAATTTAATTTTATTCTTATTATCATTATTTTTCAAAATTTAGTTTTTTAAATTTATCTTATTTTTCAATTTGTTTTTAAATATTTATTTTTGGTTTTTTCATTTTTTAAGTATTATTCTTTGTTTTTTATTTTTTTTAAATGCACTATGAAGAAGGAGTGGGAAAGGTAGTTTGATTCCTATCATCACCTTTCCCTAGGATCCTTTTTTTATTTAAATATTCTTAAATTTTTGTTTTATTTATTTTTGGAAAAAGGGTGATTTTGGGTGTCTGACTTTTAGATTTAGCGGTTGATTTTAAGATTTAGGTTGTAATGGTACTGGTTGTTGAATTCATGCTTTCACACAAGTTGTAAATTTAACTTTGAAAGAAAATGTGTTATTGGTAGCACCACTTTTTGATTTGGGGGTTGTTTATAAGCTTTTTGTTCACAACTTTATGAGTTTTTGAGGCCATGGTTTCAAAAGGTTGTAATTTTGACCTTGAAAATAAAAAGGTAATTATAGGAGCACCACTTTTTGAAATGGGGTAAAAAGAACGCCTAAAAAATTAGAGCTCTAGAGGTTCTCGTCAAGTAGTAACTATGTTTGATAAAATATGGGACACTAACACTATTGGGTACACTGTTTTGTGGACCAATTTTGTTTAAGTACTAGCACAAAGATGAATTTAGTAGAAGATAAATCCATAGAGGAGAAAAATCCGTGGTAGTCCAAGTATAGAAAGCCGTAAAATTCTAAGTACATGAAGCCAAAAGAATCATCTTATACATTATGGTGTTCCTTGATAGCTGAAATACAACCTTCTGAGTAATATAGTCATAAGTATAACCATGGAAAGAAATAAATAGAACCATAATATGGAAATACAAAACAATAAGAAAATATTTATTGATATTTATAATGAGAGAGATATTCACTTTTCTCTTTGAGGGGGAAACCTCCAACTGAGTAGAGATCCAATTACAATAAAATTTACTTCAACAATCCAAAGTACACCAACTCTCTTCTCTCCATCTTGCACAACCTAAGAGAATGGACTCCCTTCTCTGCCACGTAGTCCCTTAGGTTGTCCACCTCCTTCTAGGGCTCCAATGCATCTAGTCAAGAATCTTTATGATGGGACTCTAAGGATTCATAGTTGTGAACAAATTTTAGCACATGTCAATGCATCTTAGGCATGCGTGAATTAATTCATGGCTGGAATACACCAACAAATACTACAACCAAACAAAAATGGCTTCCTTCCTCAGAAATTCATCCCCATGTCCCAACCAAGAATAAAAATGAATGAGGAACAATAAATGAGTGAAACAATGAGTGGAGAGAGTGAACATAATGAAGAGTGTGAAACCCCCAAACAACCCAAAGATGGGTTTATATATTTACTTGGAAAGCAATAACCACATGGTCTTCCCAAAGAAGCTCATGTAACCACTTCTCTCCATTAAAAAACTTATGGTTAATTAAAATATAATAAAAACAATTATCCCATTAATCCCCCTCTCTTGTGGAATCATAGCCCCATACAACTCTTGTCCTTTTCCATCTTGCAACCAACAAAGTATTTTATTATTAATAATGATCACGTATTACATTTCCTAGGAACTTTAACCTATTTTAATTGTTTGAGCGCTCTGACCTTTCTTAAAATAATGAAATACATTATTTAATATGGGGTCTCAAAACCGGGGTATTACATTCCCCTCCCCCTTATTTTGGCACTATCCTCAGTGAATATAAAAAATAGAAATCAAAATTTCAAAATTCTTCAAAAAGTCACAGGTACTCTGCCCACATGGAATATTCATGCTCCCAAGTAGCATCCTCAGGACCACAGTAGGTCCAATGAACTTTTACCAGTTCTATGAATTGATTCCAGATCATTTTGACTTTTATGTCCAATATGCACTCCGACTGGACCTGAAAGTCTCCTTCTGCCTCCACCTTTATCAAATTCCAATCAAAACATGATTCAAATCATGTGCATACTTTTTCAACAAAGAGACATGAAATACATTATGCACATTTAGGGAAGAAGGAAATCCAAGCATGTATGCAACTGGCCCTGTTCTGTCCAATATCTCAAATGGACCACATACTCTAGCTGCTAGCTTTGTACAGTTTCACAAATTCAATGAGCTCTTCTTAAGATTTACTTTCAAAAGCACATGCTCTCCCACTTAAAATTTTCTAGTTGTTATGTTCTTATATATATAATGTTTATGTCTATCTTGTGTTGCCTTCAAATTCTGCTTAATTTTAACCATCTGGTATTCCATATCCTTGAGAAATTCTGGCCCAAGTACTACTTTGTCTGTTTGGTTGTCCCAACTCAACCAAATGCAAGTAGTCTTCCTAGTTAGATGGATTATCCATCACATACATTCTCAGCATGTCTTCAATCACTTGGTTTAATCTCTCTATCTTCCCATCTGACTGTGGATGGTATGATGTGCTAAAGTTCAGATACATACCAAATCCTTTAAATAATCCTCTCCAAAAATTGAAGTGAACTTTGTGTCTCTATATGACACAATTATCTTAAGTATCCCATGCAACCTAGCAATTTCCCTCATGTAAGTTTTTGCAACATTAGTTGTTGTATGAGTCATTTTCACAGGAACAAAATAAGAAACCTTTGTCAATTTATCAACCATTACCATTATTGAATAATGTTTCCTTTCTATCCTAGGAAACTTAGTGATAAAATCAATGGTTACCACTTCCCATTTCTTCTATGGAATTGGAAATGGTTGTAGCGAACCCGCTGGATGTCTATGCTCAGCCTTGACTTTTCGACATTACATGCATATAGAAATGTAATCAACAACATCCTTCTTCATTCCATGCCAAAAAATTGGCTTCTTACAGTTGCAATTATTTTTTGGTAACCGGGATGTTCGACATATGGAACATTATGCATTTCCTTTAACAACAAATTCCTAAGTTCTGTAGAACTAGGAACATAAATTCTATTTTTATGCATAAGTAATCCATATTCTTTAATATCATACTCTTTAATTTTTTGTTATACATTTTATTGTTGTAAACTTTATTTTACCTATAGGTAATTCTAATATGCAAAATAAACATCTAAAATTATACTCTTCAAATATGATTGATGCATACTAATTGCTCTAACATGCATGGGATGTGTTCTTCTATTGAGTGCATAAAAAAAATTATTTTATTTTCCTTTGATATGCTTGATGTCAAAGTCATACTCACTTAAAAATTCCAGCCATCTTGTCTTCCTGACATTCAAAGTTGGTTGTTCAAAAAGATATTTTAGACCACTATGGTCTGTCCTTAATTCAAATATATTTCCCATGAGATAATGCCTCCACATATTCAATGCATGAACTATGAAAAAAAGCTCCAAATCATGCATGGCATAATTCCTCTCATGTTCTTTAATCTTTCTAGACTCATAACCAATGACATGTCCATTTTGAGTGAGGACTCCACCAAGTCCTTTCTTGCATGCATCTGTACATACCACACAATTCTCATTTGTATCAATAATATTTAAAATAGGTGCACTAGTAAGTAATTCCTTTAACAAATTAAATTTCTCTTCACACTATGTTGTCCATTCAAACTTAATTCCCTTCTTTTGCAAATAAGTGATGGGATGAGCAATCTTGTAGAACCTTGCTATAGATCTCCTATAGAATCCAACTAATCCCATAAAAGATTTGATTTCTAAAACATTCCTAGGTGTTTACCATCCTCTAATGGCTTCAATCTTTTATGGATCTATTGCTATACCTTCTTCTAAAATAATATGCGACAGATAATGGATCCATTCTTGCTAAAAATAACACTTACTAATCTTGGAATAAAGATTATGTTCCCTTAGCACATGCAACACCAACCTCAAGTGATGTTCATGCTCTTCCTCAAACTTATAATAAATAAGTATGTCATTAAAAAACACAACGACAAACTTATCCATATAGTTTCTGAATATGCCATTCATTAAGCACATAAAAATAGTTGGTTCATGGGTTAGTCCAAATGGAAATGCTACAAATTCATAACATCCATGCATGGTTCTAAAGGTTGTCTTATTTATGTATTCTTCCTTGATTCTTACTTGATGGTATCGAGATCTGAAGTCTTTCTTTGAAAATATCTTTGCTCCTCTTAGTTGATCAAAGAGGTCATTGATTCTAGGTAGAGGATATTTTTTCTTTACCATGTATTTATTCAACTGTCTAAAGTCAATGCACAACCTCAATGTCCCATCATTCTTTTTGACAAAGAGTATTGGTTCTCCCCAAGGTTAAACACTAGGGAATATGCACCCTTTCTTAAAAAATTCTTCCAGTTTCATTTGTAATTATTTCAATTCAGGTGTACTCATTTTGTAAGTTGTTTTTGATACTGGGGGCAGCTCCTGATACTAAATCAATAGATAAATATTTTCCCCTCTTTGGAAACAATCCTGGTATTTCTTGGAATACATCTTCAAAATCTTGCAATACTGAAAAACATTCAAGGCTTGGCCCTTTTGTCTTTTCTAGATCCTCCACATGAGTTTTGTAATCCTGAAACATCTCTTCAGCTGTAATGATGGAATATCCCTTATAGAAATGGGTCTTGGAATTCCTTTCACAATGCTTTGTTTTCTTTCTTCATCAATACATATAAATATCTTTTTATGACCATCTAGGATAGCATGATGTTGGTCTAACCAATCCATTCCAATTAGGATGTCATAAGATCCTAATGGGATGATATTCATATCAACATTAGTACTCACTCCATTCAGATTTATTGGACAACCTTCGACCATCTCATTGATCCTTCTTTTGGTTCCAGTGCCTAGCTGAACCAAACTTGACTTTTCAGACTTACTTTTCTCCAAATGTAATCTATCCAATATTTTAGGATAAATGTAACAATGGATTTCTCCCGAATCAATTAAAATAACAACATGTTGATTAATGATCTTACCTTTCATTTCAACCATATTGGATTGGTACTCTACTTGTTGATCTTCTAAGGTTGCATATATTCTTCCCATGTCTTCTACTATTGTAGCTTCTTGGATGTTGTGCATAGTATTCTCTTTATATCCTCTATGAGGCCAATCCTTGTACATGTGGTCTTCTTTGCATCCCCAACATTGGATTGGTGGTATTGCCCTTTTTCCCAAGGAGTCTTATTTCTTGGATTAATTCTTAGTATATTGATATTGTTGAATTTGATTAGGGTTGTTTCTGTTGAAAGGAGGTTTGAATCCCTTCCTCCTCTAATCAAATTTCTCCTTCTTATCTCTCCAAGACGTATCCAAAGATTCTATTCCACTTCATTTCTCATACAAGTACTTAGCCTTCCTAATGGTCTATGTCAAAGTCCTAAGATAATCATACTGAATCTTTTCCTTATAAAGGTATGACACTCCACTCAAAAAACCTTGTATCTTCACCTTTTCATCCTTGATAAACCCTAAATACTTCAATAATTCCAAGAACTTATTTTCATATTCTATCATGGTCATGCTTCCCAACCTGAGTTCAAATAACTCTTGCATCTTCTTGTCATAGAACACTAGCAAATTTGGGTCATTTTGCGACAACTATTTCAATTCTCTTGCGACATTATGTCGTGGATATTGTGACGAATCTTGAGTCTCCCAAACTTCACTTCATGTGACATGGCACATGCAACGAACCTGGATTAACGTCGCAAGAGCGACGACACTAGGGAAGTTGTTAGAAATCGTCGAAAGAGAGACAAAGTAGGGAAATCGTCGCAAATGAGATAACGTAGAGCTATCATTGCAAGCACAACAATAAAGAGAGATCGTCGCACACCCGGAATTATAGGCAAAGTAAGGAAACCATTTGCGACAAATAATCTTTCGAAGCGGTCGTCGCAAGAGTGACGAAATCAGGGTATATTGCGACGAAATTGCTATACAATTTTCGTGATTTGTATGGCAAGTTCATCGCAAGATTTGTACAGGTCATCACAATTGCGACGAAAACATGGTATATTTCCACAAAATCTCTATACAATTTTTGTGATTTGTATAGCATGTGCGTCGCAAGATTTGTAAGGGTCATCGCAATTGAGACGAAAACAGGGTATATTTCTATGCAATTTTTCGTGATTTGTATAGAAAGTGAATCGCAAGATTTATATGGTGTGTCGAAATTGCGATGACAACAATTTATTTAAAAAATAATAATAATAATATTTTTGAGCAAAAAAAAAAATTTGATTTTTGAGCCAATTATAGAAGGTGCTATGATTGCACACTAAAGAGGTCATCCAAGTGAAGTTTTTGCATAAATCCAAACCATTTTCATATGTTCAATTTTGGTAGGGTCCCCTTTCCTTTTTCTTATAAACAAAAAATAAGAGGGTTGTTGTGGCCACAATAGTTGGTTGGTTGGTTGAGTCAGTTGACTGACCTGACTATTCAAACTAACTATCTTCTAGATAGGGAAGCCTGGGGAAATATATAGGGAAGTCGCCCACTATCACCTTAGTTCCCTTGCCTCTACATTTCTAGGCCATGGTTTCTAACATAAAGAGGGTTTTCCTAGGGGGATAATACTAAGTCCTATCATTGCATTTCTAGATAGGTGAGGACAAGGTATTTGTTTGACTTCTCTAAACGGATTCTTCAATAAAAGTAATGTTCATAAAATGATCAATGAATGCTTGGAAGGAAAACACTTACTTTATTCAACACAACACACCAATGCACCATTACTCATAATTAGTGATCAAGCAATATAAAATTTTCAAGGTGCAACTTTCTAAATAAAAAGTATATATTCATTCACAAGATAGTCGTCATTTAGCAAATTTCATATGTGCAAGAAGTGAAGCATGAACAAGTACTTATGAAACATTTAAGCATGAAATTGGGTCATTATGGTAACAATGAAATAGAACATCATTGTAACAAGTTCATAACCAATATACGTTTGCATCCATTCAATAAGTATATGCCATGAAACACATGAAGTGTCACTATTGTAAAGAGAGAATAAGGCAACGAGGTCAATGTAATAAATTTAGAAGAAATACAAAGCTACCATATTAGCAAATTTCATTATTATATGTCAAGGCACAAAAATTATATCATTAACCAAACTTATCATTCATTCATCAACACTCAGAAATTAATATGTTTCTCATCATACAATATAAATCAATTCTTTGGAACCATGATTGTAGCATGAATCAACCCTCTCAACTAGAAAACAATAGGAATGTTGCACTGTTTGGGTAGATTGTTTGGGGTGATTAGGGTAGGAATGTATCGTTTTCAACCAACCAAGCCAAAAGACATGCAAACACCGCAACAAAATATGGTTAACAAACCTTCATACAATAGTGAAAGGAGGCAATGATTGGACTAATTACAAGGTCCTTTGGAATTCCTTAACATATTTTGGCTTCTTTGGGATGTGGAAAACAAGGTGTCATAAAAACATTGCAAGACATCAACACTTTAATCACCATTGAAAGTGGAATACTTCTGCAGTTTTATGACATTCCTGGATAGAGTTTTGGATAACACATAGGAGGCAATGTCAAGGCTTGAAACTAGGTAATTTATCTCTCATTAAAGTCGTTTGGACACCTATGGAAATGTATATAATGAAATCCTTAAAACATTGGAAAAAGAGGAGGGTTACAAATAGCCCCGCACAACAATAAATCTCTGCAGAAAAAGGAATACTAGAAAAATCCCAGAATAACAATAAAGAACATGCAGCGATTTCACTTTGAATGAGGTTTTTGGACCTTCCAATACATCCAATGATAGTTTATAATAACCTAGAACAACACTCCTTCAAAATGTTGCAATAAAAGTTATTTTCAACCCTAGTTATGTTGTATTGATTTCAACCATTCCAAGCAAAGTATGCATTAGGGCATCCATAAAAGTGATCAATTTCTACTTAAATTAAAAAGGATTTTCAAACCCTTTTGTGATCAACATATAGATATTTCTTTGAGAACTAGTTATCATGATTTGAACTAATATAAGTCAATGAGGCTTAATGCAATCTAGATTGAGGATAACACATTATGAAAACCTTTCCTAGTACTATCAAGGTGAACTGAAAGGTTGGCCAAGAAAAATGATAGAGCCATCAAACATCCTACCTTAATGCATGAACAATAACTTCAATGATCAAAGGGGTAAGGTTAGAGAACTTACCTTGAGAACCCTATCAAGTGGAGCATTTCACCCTTAATCGTTTGGCCTTCTAGCATCCTTTTTAGTCCAAAAAATCCTTTAAAAGTGCTTATATAAACCTTGAAAATGACTAAACATTAACAAAGAAAAGAAATAGATTCTCAAACAAATATTAAGCCAATTTTCTCATTAATATCCAATGGTTTTAAATGAGGGAGGACTCTTCCTTTTATAGGTGAAGAGCCTCCTCAAATACAATACAACACAATGTGCTAGCTCAATACTGTGAGGTCAAAACCATTAACCCAGTCAAAACCATGGGAAAATACAACAAATCATTTAACAAATCCCTCAAAACCCTACAAGAGCCAAATGACCCTAAAGAATGGTCCAAATATAATAATAAATTCCACAAGTGTGGGCTAGAGGGAGAGAATAAATTAGGTGCACTCCTCAATAAAGGTGAAATTTTCCCATGAGAGGGTGAATATTGAGTCAACATTGTCCAAATACTCCCAAATATCCTCCAACCAACTCCCTCAAATGATGGAAAGGTCCAAGTCTGGAATAACGAACTCAAGAAGATGACCTTACCTCTCACATGTGTGAGCCATCCAAGTAAAAAAGTCAAGATAAATGGCATGTGTGTTCTCCTCTATGTGGGTGCTTCTCAAGTAGATAAAAATAAAGCATGCCACATCATCACAAGGCCCAAATAACAACCTATAACCACCTCCATAATTTGTAACCAACTCCTCCAATGCATTAGTAACTCCCATGTGTGGTCCAAGGAGAGATAAATAATGCATAAGTGTGAATGAAATGTCCAATTGATAAAGGATAATGAATTTGAGTGGTCCATTTGGCATGTGTGGCGACATGGCATCCCTCTCATGGATCGATGCACTATCATGGATCCCACTGCGGTGACATGAATCCAAAGGAAAATGGTATGGATCCCAATGTATGTAGATATGATCATATATGAGTACATAGATCCCAATGTAGCATCATGGATCCCAATGCAATGTCATGGATCTTGAGGCATAATACATATATCCAAATACATAATACCCACTTGAAATGATGGGTCTAGCCTCTTAGCAAGCCATTAATTGGTAGCACTTGGTGACATCTCTTAGCACAACATAAAAAAGGGGGTTGGTTTTAATATTTTCCTAAGCCTTACCAAGGGGAACAATATGGACCCTTATACATGCATCAAGTCCTAAGACAACACATATTTCCTAAGCACCTAGGTGAAAGATAGGAAAACATAATTAATAATGATGAAATGGAATGGGGAATGAGTTCAAGTGATGACCCTCAACGTCTTAGAAATGCACAAGTCTTATCAATCATTTATTTATTCATCCACCTTTATTTAGCTAGGAGTTTTACATATAATATCCTTCTAGAGATAGCTTACCATTGAGTTACCATCCTTAACATTATTTCCTACTACCCCTTTAAGAATTTTTTTTCTTAATGTTTGTTTTATCGAACAAGTTACTTTTATTTAGATATTCATAGACAAACTAGAGACTAGGGGTATTGGCCTCATAGTGAGGGAGCATTTCTAAAGATTTATATTTTGATTTTGACTTTATCTCTTCAACTCTTTTCCTTATTGGATTATTGACTTAGGCTTTATCAATTTGACCTTTCCTTTTGACCTTTGA
>SNQJ01S0151692.1:0-20346 GCA_010110895.2 Picea sitchensis
CAACATTAATCGGTTGAAGACAAACTTAAATATTTTTTAAGAGAATTTATTTGTCAATTTCAAAAGAATTCTCAAGAATCCAATGATGAAAGTTGTGGTGTATGTCTCATTGATTAAAATAGTATCTTATGAAGTTGGTGGGAAGGGTTTGTTTTTTTAGATATTTATAGTGGGAAGGGTTTGATTTTGTTTAAAAGATGTTTTAAGATATTTATAATTTAATTAAATTGTAGTTTAATAATAAATTAGTGAAAACTTAATTTAAATTTATTTTTTGTATTTTTTGTATATTATAAAATAAAATGGAAGATATACATAGTTTATTTAAATTTATAAGGAAAATAGTATTGATTGTGCATTGTAAAAGTGTATCATCTCTTGTACATATTAGATTATAACATTGACATAACATATGAGGGGTGATAGGATCAGGAGGGGCTATTTATGACTTTGAGGGAAATCAAGAATCCATCTATGCTTGGGGGTTAGAAACCATAACGAACAATCAAGCAAAGGCATACATTTTTTTTCAAGGCATTTTCATCACCATTAACTTGGGAATAAGAGAATTGGTAGTCATCGAAGACTCATGGATTGCCATTAAGTATTTAACTCACAAGGAACCCCCAAAATATTTCCAGTTAGCTTTGATCCTCTCTAGAATCACAAAACTTACTCAAAATCTGATCAAAATTTCCGTTTTCATGTCTTATGAGAAAATAATGGCAAGGCAAACAGTCTAGCAAAAGAAGCCTTTGGCTTGCCTCAAGGTAATTTAAAAACAATTGGGGGCATAACTCTCTTTTTCATCCACAAAGCACATCGCTCAATATTTCATACATTAGGCTTGGTGTTACTCGACCAAAAAGCAAGTTCTAAAGGAAGGCAAGGACCAAGTGAGTGGGGTGGAATTCCAAGGTGAAATCTCACTCGGAGCAACATGGGACAAATAATGGATCGTTTAAACTTTATACCCTCCACATTTATTCTATATTGGAGCGGTGGGATAAATCCAAATGTAGTATGGAAGTTTCTGAATGTTGGGGGGTCTCATGAAGCACTAAGCTCCCTCTTCCTGGTTCACAATCGAAGAAGCAGGTCAACAGAGTGGAAAGGACGTGCCCATATGCTCACATGGTTTCAGCCTTCCACGTTTTGAGTAAGTGCTAAAACCTCTTGGAATTTTTTCTCTTAGAGTTTCAGATTTGTCTTCTCTCAATCTTGTTCAAATTTATCAGTTTGGTACTGGCCTATTTTGTGGGGAGAGGAGCTTAGGAAACCTTTCCTTAGCCCCTCTTTTCGGCCCGCTATCTATGCCTCTTTCTGGTTTTTTTGTCTCGATAATCTAGTGCAATTGTCTTCTACTATACTGAATTGTTGGTTGGTTGTACATGGCGACCCAGTTTGTGGGATGTGGCTTTTTTCTAGCTTGACTGTGGATTAGTTTCCCCAGTGAATTACATAATTTCTACACAAAACCTCGCTTTTCACCCTAAAAAAATAATTTGGAATTGATGGCTATGTTTCATTGTAGTTCTTCTCATCCTCCATAAGAGTGCATTTGATCTTTCTTTGAACAAATTGGTTTTCTTAATTTTTTTTATTTTTTTTTTGTAGGAAATATAGTTCTTTTTTCTAGTTATGAACAACATGGATTTATGATACCAAATTATCCACAATTTAGAAAGGAAACAACAAAAGTAATATAATAAGATAATGAATATTCTAAAAACATATGGAAAAAATCTCAAAAATCTCAAAAATTGTTATAAAATAAAATACTCTATTTAGTATAGAAGTGAAGATTAAACCTCAAACTCCACAACTTAGCAGACTATAATTTAAATAAAAGAAAAAGCTAAAGAAAAATAGTTTGAACAATAATTCAAGGAACCAAAAGAAATGGACCAATCTAATATCCATCAAGAAACAAATATGTACTAACAAATCTCTTATATATATTTTGAATGTTTTTTACATGTTTTATATATCTCATGTTAATATCGATACAGTTACAATAAGAATGGGATTAAAAGGTTCAGATGATAGGGATCTAATGATGCCACTTAAAAAAAATTATACGTATTTTGAATGTTTTTTACATGCTTTATATATATCATGTTAATATCTATACAATTACAATAAGAATGGGATGATGATAGGTCACTTAAATTTTCTTTAAATATTTTGAATGTTTTTTACATATTTTATATATATCATGTTAATATACAATAAGAATAAGATGATGATAAGAGATCTAATAATGTTACTTAAAAAAATTAAACATTAAAATTTTATTCTATATAATATTTTAATATTTTTTATTACATTTTAATACAAATATTCCCCAACCCTAATTAAAAATAACATTCACTTAACATAGGGATGTTATTTGTGTTACAAAATTAATATTAAAATGTCTATATAAAGGTGTTGTACCACCTTGTTAAACATAGTGATACTCCAATAGATAAATCTCGTATTACTTTAAGCTTATATAAACTATATTTAGCAATATCTTAAAATAACATATCATATTAAATAATTTTGTTATGATGGTCTTTTAAATATAAAAATATTCAAAAGTTTTTTTCATTATCTTAGCTTATATAAATTATATTTAGCAATATAATATATCATATTAAATAATTTTATTATGATGTTCTTTTAAATATAAAAATATTCAAAACATTTTTTCATTATCTTTGCTATGTAATTTTATTGGTTATATTTTTTTAATCAAATATTTTGTTAGAAATATGCATAAATATATATTGTTAGAAATATGCATAAATATATATTGAGATCTACATAAACCTGGTGCAAAAAAATCAAAAGAGAATTTGTGCAACCATAGGACCCATAGGGTCTAGGATAAAGATCAATACCATAAACCACACACAACTCTCTCACACACTCTTGCGCATCTAAAGCGCCTCCTTCACCTCTATTATATACGAGAGATTGAAAGGAGAACAATTCACATAATGCATGTGGGATAAACAATTTTTACAATATAGAGAGTTATTGAAGAATACCATTAAAAAATTCCATAGCCATGTAATCTAACATCACTAGGCAATCATTAACACCTTATGATAGATTTAAGTCTTGCTTTTCCAAGATCAAGTCTTATATTCAAAAATGAGTTTCTAATTCAGTTTATTTTTCTCACTTTTTGTACTTGATTCCATTCATGTGAATCTTCCTAAGACGAAGTGCCAACCTTAGGGGATAAGGTAGTTTCTTCTTCATCTATTATGAAATTTTCTTTACCAGGTATGAACAATTTCTATGATTGATATTCTATCCTCAAATATTTAGGTTTTTTCATGGTTTGAGCAAGAGTGACTCCTTCTTCAACCACACTTTCATCCTTCTCACTAGAATATGTGGCTTCTAAGGGTATCTTTGGAGGCTCCCTCTTATCAGTTCCCTTCATCCTAGATCCAAATTGGGGAGGTTTCCATTATTGCAATTATGGGAGATTACACAATGGGGTCCACTGGGTGATGTTGTTTGGAGGCTCCATTGTTAAGAACCAAATATCAATATAGCATAGAAAAACCTCAGAAAAAGTACTCAACGCCTTGAAAAAGAGATAATTTCAGATAATAGAAGCCTCTTCGGTAACTCTTTACCCCACTTAAATGTTCAAGTACAAGATGATTCAAAATGAAAATGTCTCCTTTAGTATATATAGGAGACTAGGAGGTATGAGTACAACTAATGGCCTAAAAGCCCGACATAAATAAAATAACATTACTAATCTAATGCCCCAATTAAGGGTTAATGAGCAAGCCGACTAAATAAAATAACATTACTAATCTAATGCCCAGTGGTGAGTTAATGAGCCAATATTAGGGCTTAACATGCCCTTGAGACAAGTGTTATGCATAGCAGCAATTAACTCGTTCTTAAGCATAAAGACTCATCTTCCCAAGTGGAATCTTAGTAGATAGTTTCACTCCATTTAATGAGATACTCTGGAAATGGATCTATTCCTCGGGTTAGATTCTTGTGTGATGGCTTAGGGCTCTATTATGATTTTCCTTCTCGTCCAGTTAAGCAATATGGTTTGAGCGGGATCTTATTATATAACCTTTTTAAGCATGAAACATGGAAATACAGGTGTACTTTCATTGAGAATCTGAGAAGGCGGCTCAATTAGGTATGCCATAGTACCAATCTTTTGCAATACCTTATAGGGCCATAGTACTTTAGTGATAATTTATTGTCCTTCTTGGCTTGCTTGAGGGACATCTGTTTGTATGGTTGTAGTCTTAAAAATACCCAATCCTACTTCAAAACTTCTTTCTTGTGATGTTAGTGCGCTTGTTGTTTTCATATGATTTTTGTGCCATGGTGGGGTTGTCCTTTAAGATTTGGAGAACTTTGTTGTTGATTCTCGATGTGATCTTCACTACTTGAACCTTAGATTTTCTTTTAGAAAAGAAGTGGCCGGAAGGAGGTGGTATCCATAAAGTGCCATAAATGGTGTCATTTTTGTTGGGTATGAAAGGAAGTGTTATGCCACCATTACTTAGAGTAATATTTGAACCATTGTGTTTGTTTATGGGAGACAAAACAATTATCCTTCCGGACATTTTTTCACTATCTGGTTTGTCCATCAGGATCTGAGGGATGATAGGATGAGCTATGAGCCAATTGGAGTACCCAAACAAGAAAATAATTACGTCCAAAAGTATCCCGATGAAGATGGGATCTATGTCACTACAATAATCTTTGAGAACGCCATGTAGCTTTTGGTATCTCCATGAATGCAGGTGGCAACTATACTAACTTTAGGGGATGAGAGTGCATAGAAGTGTCTTGTACTTAATTAGATCTATCAGCAATCACCATGATGACACTCTTTCCTTGAGACTTTGGTAACCACATTGATGAAATCATGGAAACCTCCTCAGTGACTTGGGATGGATAATGGTTGTAAAGACACGGGGTCTTAATTGTCTCCACCATATTTTGTTGTAGAGCGAACGTGCATACAAACCTTTGAACATGGAGTTTAAGGCCATCCCAAAAATCCTTCTTGATGACTCTATGGTAGGTTTTCAAAAATCGAGTGCCCACTCCCTCTTATTGGAGAGGTGTGCAATTCAATAGTACCTTTTGTTTGAGTTGGGGTTCTTACATAGTATAAGCGATCTTTGTACCATAGTGAATCATTTTTTCCATGTAAAATGTATCTGATGCACGGAATCTGCTACCTTCATCAAGATTCCAATTAGGATTTTCTGGAGCTTATTTGGTGTATAGGGTCCCTTTTGGGTGGCATGTTGGCCAAATATCACTTTTGAGTCTTGATTTTTGAGGTGGTTCTACTAGAAAATATTTATGCAATTACATCTCCCAATTTTTTTGGACCTTCTAGGTATGAAAATTTATTTAGAGTATTTCTCTGATATTTCTTCTCTCTGATACCTGAGTCTGATCCAAATTGGATGTGCCAAGTGGAATTCTGTAACTCACAACACAGATTTTTTTCCTATCGAGGAGATATCCTTGTATAGAATGCCCTTTAAAATAATTGATATCAAATTTCTAAAAACTTCATACCCAAAATACAGTTATCCACGATCCAGTGGCTTAGTCCCGCTCAGGACGATATGAGAAAGTTATGATTGTTTTACTTGGAACACCTTCTTGAGACTAGTCAATAGGACTAGTGGGATGCTACATCTTACACAAGGAGTATATACAAATTTATGATGGGCAATGTTGAACTTTTACCACGGATGCGCTTCAGAACTCTATAAATTTTCTCCGGAGTTCATGGTCCACAACGTTACATAAAAATTTATAGCGAAATTCCCCAATGACTGACTCATTTTGGGATGATTCGAACCCTATCTTTATGCAGTACGTATCTCCGAAGAATAAGGCCTGAGGCACAATTTTAACCCTACGTACATTGATCCATCTACTAGATACCCTCCAAGAGTTTCCTTCTAAAACGTTGTAGAAACAAATTTATATAATAAAAATTCCGCGGTGTCTCCGGTCTTAGTAGCTGTGAAACCCCCAAGACCTTGAGCTCATTACCATATATTAAGACAAATATCTATATAGCATAGAAAAACCTAGGAAAAATTACTCAACGCCTTGAAAAGAGATATTTTCAGATAATGAAAGCCTCTTAGAGGCAACCTCCTTTACCCACTTAAATGTTCAAGTACAAGATGATTCAAAATGAAAATGTCTCCCTTGGTATATAGGGTAGGAGGTATAATTACAACTATTGGCTAAAGCCCGACGCAAATAAAATAACATTACTAATCTAATATGCCCCAATTAGGGGTTAGTAGGCATGCCGATGACAGAAATAACATTATAATATGCCTTAATTAAGGGTTAATGAGCCAATATTAGGGCTTAACATCCCACCATCTAGAAAGTGGGCATCTTTATTTGGACCTACATGCAGCATGCATCTAATTAACTAACTTTTGAGGTTTTGAAGAAGTTTCAATATTGCATTTTTTATAGTGGATTTTTGTATTCTCTACTTTGAAGCATGATTTACATCGAGAGGCCATTTGTTCATACTCTAGATTTTTCTCTCATACATACTCTATATATTCCAACCAAATTTCTTCTAAAAATCCACTGGAGATATCCATTTACATGAATATTCATGCATAGGTAGTATAGTTCCTTTTCTTAGTTTCGGGTGTAATAGTACACAGGCTGTCTATTATTGGAATTTTATGGCCTAAATTGAAGGGGAAGATTGGGAACCTTATTAGGCATAAGGAGAGACATGGCCGTGACAGCATCCCAAAACCATGATGAACAAAGAATGAAATTATATTTGTTTGAATACAACTCATGGAAACCCCTAGCATGGTGATAAAGCCTCTTTTAAAGCAAGGTTTAAAAGTGAAAACCCATTGGTGTTGTCTGAAATTGTGTCTAAACATTATTTGAACATATCAGGTCATCATCCAATTAGAACTATATTTTCTCTTAAACTTATCTCTCCATGAGAAATGTTGTGATTTTATAAGCAATCTTAAACTAATGCACTTCCTCTCTATACTAAATGTTGCCACTTGGATTTGAAGAGTAAATGGTGTCTTGGAAAGAATTCAATGAACTAACAATAGTTCTCTTTTTAGATATATGTAGAATAGGAGCTGAGTTGAACCCCGAGGGATTATAGGTCGTTGGAGTAAGATCATTCTCCCAACTTTCTTAGAGAAAATCCTAGCCACCACAATTGGAAGGGGTCACATGGCTACAATCTTAATCGATACAATGACATCACCATATCCTTAAGGGATGAATGGACGGATAGGTTGAGAGCATGACATCTAGAGTGAAACCCTAGATGTGCATAGGCACCGCCATTATTTATATTCTCCTAGATGTAAAAGTTTATTAATGTAAATAAATGATCAATGTACTTGAACTTTTTGGAGATGATAGGCTGAAGTTTAAGTGATTCTTATTTCTTCTTGAAAACCTACACAAAATTATTATATGTGTGTGTGTAGTGAAGCTACACTTCAATATGTCTACTATGTGGGGGTTCTTTGATGGAGTCAATTAAGGACATCCAACAAAAGGTGGATTTGGAGCTTTTTTTTATTTAAATCAAACACATCAATTTCACTTGAAGTATGTAGTGGGCAGATGATCCAACAACAAGGTGGAATTTGTTGATTTGTGGGTTCTTCTTTATTTAGCTAATCAGATGGGCTGCCAAAGATTTACAGGTAATGGGTGACTCTAAACTTGTTATTTATTGGGATAACGATAAGATTCGAGTGGATAATTTAAACCGAGGTATTAAAGAGCATGTGGAGGCTTAAAGGAATGTTTGAATGGACCTCATTTACAACCACATCGGTGGTGAAATGGTGTGTTAGTTGATGGAGCTTTCAAAAGACATCCTCTTCCTTTATGAAGGCACGTTGGGTATTTGAAGAAGAATTCAGCGAAGGAGTTCTACTCTCGGACATGGAAGTCCAGTACCCTTAGTCATCATTTGCTTTTGTTTCTTGCTCTCATTTGATTATGATTTTGTGAACATATGTTATAGATGATGTTTAAGCTTATTAGTTAGATCTAAATAAAAAGAAAAAATTCAAGAATGTAGGAGGAACATAATAATGTCCTTTTTAGTTGTAAAAATTAAGTAATGAAAAATCATTTTTGAGAGGTAGGGAGGTATCTCTTCTCTCTCTCTCTCTCTCTCTCTCTCTCTCTCTCTCTCTCTCTCTCTCTCTCTCTCTATATATATATATATAGCATATAGATAGATAGATATAGATAGATAGATGGAGAATATAACAACATGTAATTACACATAACCCTATAATAACCACAGATAGATATAACAACATGTAATTACGCATAACCCTATAATAACCACATAAGTTAAATGATCATGTAATAATAACAATCATAAGTTAGAAAGTGCCCACGATGCATGAGATCAAAATTATATCAAAGTGAAAAAGAAAGAAAAGTTATTTAATTATTAGAAGAAAGGTTTTTTTTTCCACATGAAAGTTTTGCATTATATTAGATAATATAATCAATTTACATTGTTGATAGTTCCTTAAAGTTCAAGGCCATGCCTTTTCATAATACTCCAACTGAGATAGCAATAACAAAAAAAAGAACATGTTACAATATGTTCAGAAAATACCAAAAAAGGAGTATTTTGTTGCCAGAAAATAGGCTGCTGCTCCGCTTAACATAAAAGTATGAAGATTTTATCCATAATTCAGTGCCCCCAATAATTCTGTAACTTCTACAGGCTTCAAAAACCAAAAAAATATGAAACTCCAAGCTAGAAGAGCTTCAAGTGATAGGAAGGTCCCTCATGTCCATTGTTAAGATGCTAGAAGATAATGGTTCTCGGTGGATCTGTAAGAGCCTTTTTGGACAAAAAATATGTCTCCTAATTATCTTCTCTATAGACGTGATCAAAGGTAACTGTATTGGAAAGCTTCTTTTGTTCTTTCACCCTCTGTTTCCAACATTCGATAGAGCCAATCTGCAAGGAACCAACATTGTTCAGCCAATCAACAATAACTTTAGAGTCTCCAATGATGAGAATATCTGTAATCGCCAACCTATGGGCCAGGGTGAGAATAGCCCAAGCCCCCAAGAGTTCAGCTCTTGTATTCGCACCCTTTCCACAATTAAGGGACCATCTATAAGAAATCTTCTCATTAAGGGATATAATTCCCTAGCCCCACTTATATTTCCATTCCTCTATGAAGCCCCATCAAACCAACCCGTTATTTTATTCTTCTGAAGACTATAGCCACTTCTTCTTTTTGCATATTTCAAACTTTTTGGTTTAAGACTCGCTATTGCAGTTGTAGAGAGAAAAATAACTTTCTCCACATATGGAATTTTTTATTCAAATATAGCTAAATGCCTTTCAGTCCACAGAAAGCAACAAATATAAGCAGGTATAGAAGGGAAATTTGCGTTCCTAGAACACCAAGAGTCAAAACAATCCTTTATAGTTGTCCCCGTCCAACCACTAAGAACTTTAAGATGAGTACATAAAATGCACCAAATGGATATCGTAAAAGGACAGTGGACAAAAAGATGTATGGTTGTTTCTTCATTACCTTTACACATATAAAAATACCTAGGTCCATGCCAGCCTCGCTTGAGAAGGTTGTTCCAGGTGAGTATCTTATCTTCCATAAGAAACCAAGTAAAAAATTTTAATTTTAAAGGACACCCCCAAGACCAGATTCTCCTTTTCGTTATATCATCGTTCTTTTGCCACAGCTCCGCAGCCAGAGCATTATAAAAATTCTTTGTAGATATACTGTATGTGCCATCCCCGCCTGTCCATCGGATCTCATCATGTTTATCTGTTAGAAGGATACCCGTAGCCGACAAGTAGCTTCTATAAATATCCCATTCTATAGCCAGAGTACCCGTCAGCCCCAATTCTGTACTAGAAACTCAATTTGCAACAGATACACTAGTAGCAATAACTCCCCTCGCTTCGTAAAGGTAATCAACTCGGTGTTCATTTAGGTGTTGTATCAAAGGGTTTGAAAGAAAAGCTTCATTTCCCATACCTAGGATCTCATCTTTACTGATCCAAATGTTTGCCCCATTTCCCGGTTTCCAGGCCAACCATATAACAATTAAGGGAAGAGCATTAAGTAGATTTTTCCAAGGAGTGTGAGTGGGAGCCAAGTGTCATATAGTGAGAGGAGCGGTAGTAGTGAGTGGAGGTGAGTGGAGGACATATGCCACGTAGTGTGAGAGGCGATATCGAGAGGCAATATGGTAGGATTCTGAAGGGGGGTAGGCAATAAGTAGTTTGGAGAGGGGAGGTATAAAATCCTGAGGAGCCGCCACGTTTGGTAGGGATCGCGGCGGGNNAGTATGCCACCGACGAAGATAAGCATAGGCCTTAGGCTCTCTGCGACAAAATTCCATATATCCATGCTTTTTACCCAAATGCCACAGAACCGTTGATCTGGAGATGGAGGTCGGATCTTCACCGTTGAAGATCAATCTTGTCACTGTGTGCGTTCCAAGATGGAATGGCATGTTCTGATTGGCCAGTTTTGTGGAAGCTTACTACGTTTTCCACTGGATTCGTCGATCCTGGTCATCTCCTGCACACAGAAAGAATAATGTGGAACTGATGTATGCTATGTTAGTGATAACTTATGATTATGAGTATTCCAATTTCAAACTAGAACATGTGATCCTCATTCAAGAAATAAAAATCGATGGTGCAAAACGCAAAGGCAGACATGGGCCATGAAAATGAAAATGGGGGACAGGATAAACAAGCAACAACAAAACTCAACATTGATTGATGGATAAGGTTAAAGAGAAAAAAGAGAAGGGGTGCAGACCTAGGTAACAACATTGGCTCCAACTGGGGATAGCTCGTCCCTGTGAGGTGCTCAGAGCTGTAGATCGGTGCCTTAATATTAAACAACTGCTCTTACCTTCCATTACTTACCTTTGTTTATGTTTACTAACTCTGTGTATCTGCTATTGTTCCTTAGCCATGCATTTTATTGAATTAAAAACTAAAACTACACCCCAGTGCCTTTGTTGGGATATGGAGTCTTTATTCACACACAACTAAGTAATCAAATGAAAACATAAAAGGAAAGCATCTATGGTACAAGAGGGACTTTCCCTCATCCTTAAACAAAATAGTGTTTTGGGAAGCACTCATTTACTAGGCCTCTGAAGATATTTGTATCATCCAGATTGTGCAGGATAAATGTGTTGTTGTACAGAATTTCAACCACCTTAAAGGGGCCAAACCAGAGGTTGTCAAATTTACCATGATTGGACTTTTCATCCCTTCTAGCATCCCACCTCAAGACCAGGTCACCTTTCTGAAAAATCTCCTTCTTGGTTTTCTTGTTAAAGGTTGATTTGATCTTGCTATGGTATGCTTCAATCCTCTGATCTAGTGCTTCTCTTCTTTGTCGAACTTCTATAATCTAGAATATTCTCCTTTGGATATCATTGGGCTCCTCAATCTCTTCCTGTAATAATTTTAGGAATGTTATACCAAGCTGAGTGGGAAAAATAACGTATATTCCATAAACAAGTTGGAATGGTGAGGTTCCAAAAGACCTCTTGGTGTTTATTATGTCAACCCATGAATCATACTTGAGTTTAGAGTCCTAGGATTTCTTGTTTTCAGTAAACACAGTTTTGATAATCTTGATGAGAGTTTTATCTGATGATTCTTCCAGGTTGTTTCCCTGAGGGTAATAGGGTGTGGAATGTGTCAAGGAAATGTTATGAATGCCACAGAAGTCAATCATGGCATTGGACTTGAATGCTTGGGCATTGTCTATTACTAGCTTTCTAGGGAAACCAAATCTAGAAAAAATATTAGTTTCTAGGGAATTCATGATTACCTTGTCAGTGGCATTCCTGGTGGGCACAACCTCAATCCACTTGGTGAAGTAATCGGTGGTAGTGAAGATTCACTTGTGTTGTCCACTGGAGGGTGGATTTGTCTCTCCTATGAAGTCTAACCCCCATCATTGAAATGGACCACTGGTAGTGATATCTTTTAGGGGCAGTGGTAGCAACTTTTGTTTCCCTGCAAAAATATGACATTCATTGCAGGCATTGACAACAACAAATATATAAGAGAAAAGGGTGGGCCAATAGTACCCTACCCTTAGGATCTTGAGAGTTGTGGCCTTCCAATGTTGGTGTCCTCCACACACTCCTCTATGCATTTCTAATGTGACTTGTTTGTCCTCATTTTCATCAAGGAATTTTAACAGGATGCCAACAGGATCTCTCCAATACAAGTTCTGGTTTGAGATGCAGAATTTGATAGCTTTCAATTTGAGAGACCTAACCTTTGTCTTCTTCACATCTGGTGGACATTCAAAATGTTGCAGAAAATAGATGATGTTTTTATACCAAGGTGAAGAGGAGTAGTTTTCAAATACTTGTAAGTTGTTTTGTCTAGGTTGTATGGTGGGTGCATCCGATTGGGTGAATATTTGATGCAATTATATCACCTTACAATTTGATTCTGATAGAAATTTGGCCAGTCCTTGCTCCTTGATCAACTTGGTGGGATTTATGTACAGGTCATACTCCAACAATTTGACAATCCATTTTCCTCTTTTTCCCTCATCATCTGGCTGGACCAGAATCTCTTTGACACTGCTTCTAGGGACAAAAGTTTGTTATGCTATACTGTAGCACATAAACCATGAAGGCTTTGAGTGCTTTGACTAGTGCATAAGCCTACTTCTATAATATATCATACTTTAGCTCAACATCTTTGAGAGCTATGTTGAAAAAGGTTATTGGTTGTTCATGCCCTTCTTCATTTTTCTATAGTAATACAACAATGATGGTTTCTTCCAAAGCAAAGGAGAAGATGATGAAATCTTTGGTATAGTCAGGACTAGCTAACACATGGGCTTCAACTAAAGCATGCTTGATCATTTGGAATGATGATTTTTCCTACAAGGACCATTTTATCACAACACATTTCTTCAACATGTTAGTAATAGGGTTCAAAATTTCAGCAAAATTTAGCACAAAACATCTACGGAAGTTTATCTTACCAATAAAAGATTGGACAACCGTTTTATTTCTGTGGATCTCAATCTCTTGAATGGTGCAAACCCTCTTTGGATAAATTTTTACACCTCCCGCCAATATGATGTGGCCCATGAGATTTCCTTCTGGCATGGAAAAGTGAGACTTTCTAGGATTCAAGGATATTCCATATCTCCTGCATTTCTTAAAAACCTGCTTCAGATGCTGCAAATGTTCATCATCAGACCTAGAGAAAATGGTGATGTCATCCAAGTAAATGACCATAAATCTGTCTTTTCCCCCCACAAAATCTATGTCCATGGCCCTCTGAAGAGTGGCCCCTGCATTCATCAGCCCAAAAGGCATCTTTTCATACATGAATGTTCCCCATGGAGTGGTGAATGTTATTTTTTGTCCATAAGGAATTTATGCAGGATGTTGTCATGAACATTAAAAGATATATAGAATGGAGGAGAAGCATCAGATCCATCCTCAATGTGTGGACCCACAGTAATGGTTGCGTTTTCATCCTGTAAACTTATTACATCAGAAGATACACTAGAAGAAGTTGGTTGCAGAACCTTCACGATAGATTTTTTGAAAGGTTCATTCTTCATCAATTCTGTCAAAGGCACAAGGATCTTGATCTTGCTCAACTCATGTTCTAGGTTGAAAGAGGATGGTGGCCTATCAACTTCTTTTATTTCAGGGGTTTCATGTTTAGATGAGGGAGGTGGCTAAGTTTTAGATGACATAGCTTTACTTGGATTTGGCTTGGTAGGACCTTCAAATTGTTTGTTTTGATCGGAGGTAGTGGCTTTGGGAGGCCCTTCTCTCATCCTCAAATCATATTTCTTCTTGGGTTGGCCTTGAATAACTCCCTCCTCCCTTGTTTGATTGTTGAACTGATTTGATAGTTGTGCTAACTCATATTATTTTTGTGTGAAATGACTGGTATACTAATATGGTTCATTGAAACGCACAACAGTATCATCCACAACACCACTATCTGCATCCATCTCCTCAATATGATTGTTTTGGAAAGGATGCACTACCCTTTGATCATCAAAATTTCTCCTTTATCTCTGCATTATTTGAGGGGCATCATTAGGCCTTCTGAACTAATTTTGATTTCTATTACTAGCCCCTTGAAAAGCTC
The DNA here is from genome assembly GCA_010110895.2 of Picea sitchensis. Lineage (NCBI taxonomy): Eukaryota > Viridiplantae > Streptophyta > Pinopsida > Pinales > Pinaceae > Picea > Picea sitchensis. Next base: position 14,225 of record SNQJ01S0151692.1, read on the forward strand.
TGCTTGGTTGTTTAGATTCCCACTTCATCTTAGCTATTTCCGAAATCAGGTCCTTCAAATTTTTGGTCATTTCATCAAGTTTTGGATCAGATGTAGCTGAGTTAGAGCAGGCAGGGGGATCCTCTCTCTGTTTTTTCTTATCTTTATCAGATATGGTGTTTAATATGTCTGATGCCAAAATATTAGATTCAACCTCAATTGTTGCTACCTGCATGGAAAACAGTGTGGTTGATCTTCTCTCTCTCTCAGGAGGAGGGAGAAATCTATGTCAAATGCATTGGAATAAGTGGTCTTGGTAGAGGCTTGAGTTGGTTTAATCTAATATAGAATTCTTCCATACATGTTATTGAACCTTTTGGTGAAATCTGAAATAGATTCACCATTCTTTCTCTTTGGAGCCCCAAATTCACTGATGTAGTAGAGGTAATCTATCATATCTCCCCATTGCTTTATGAAAGTTTCATCCAACACCTCAATATCTGCAATGGAGGTTGTAAGAAGACCCCTGAACCATTTTCTTACTTCCCTATCTAGAATTTGCACAAGCAACCTCATCCATACATCTGCATAATCAATGTTAAAGTTATATGTAAAGTTGTAAAAGGATACCAGTTGTTTCGTTACCTCACGTTCCCCATTATATCTTGGTAAATATTTCATGTAATATGTGGCTGGGAGTGCATGTAAGACTACATGAAGCACTAGGGGTGCATATCTAGAAGCAATTATGACATCCATCCTGTTAACAGCCATGGCTTGAATAATAGGAATTTGAATATTTATGGGAGATAAAGAGGTGGATGCGGGACTGGATGATGAGGTAGAATCAGGAGTTGGATATGTCTGAGATTCTTTGGAATTATGATTCTCAGGGATAGCAAATTTGAAAAGCTTGTGATTGTGATTAGACTTAGGCTCTTTGTGTGCAACTTTACCCTTGAGGGGGGAGGTATATCTCTGAGCTAGGGTGTATTTTCTTAGTTTCCTTTCTGGCTCACAAGTTGTTGTTTTATTCGCGGGGTCAAAATGAGCCTTTTTGGATTTGTTGCTTTCATATTTGGATCTGTTGAATCCTTTTTTGGGTGCCGATATTTCTTCATTATATTTTACTCAGTGGAGTCGCCAGGTGAAAGACGACAGTCTGTCTGTGTCTGATATTTGTTCACCATCAAAGGTTAGAGCTGATCAATGTTGTTCTCCTAGGGAAAGATATTTAGTTACTCCGCTCCCCGACAATGACGCAAAAAGATGTTGGTCCTAAGGTCTTCACATGACCGCTAAATGGAAAATCTAGGCCACCTATCAGTTTGGAATGATTATTCTTTAATAAGTTGGTTTTGCTGGTCATCTTAAGGATAGGTTTTCAAAGATGGTACTTTGGTTGAACATGTCACTCAATATAAAAGTAGGTTCTCCTTTGCTAATGGTATGGGTGTTAATAGACAATTGGCGACATGAAAAGACAAACACCTGAAACAACAACAAGTAATGCAATTAATCACTTTCTTTGTGAAAACTAAGACTTAAAATAATACCTCAAGTCTCAGACAAGTATCTAGATGCAAATCATTCGACAGGTTGCAAAATAGTGGATCTTTCACTGAACAACAGTTGTATAACAAGTTTCATAATCAACAAAATATAAACTAAAACAATAGCTGAAAGAATAAGGAAATGTACATTGCACACATTACCAAATCTACCTTCAAGATAAGAATCAACACATAAAGATTTGTGTAGGAGAACATAATTGTCATCAACATATATTCACTAGGTAGAAAACTTTACAATTAACTAAACATGTCTAACCCTTCTGTTGCTTTTACTTTCCTTCCAAAAACTCCCAATCACTAAAAGATACAAAGATTGCATATTTATCAGAGTTGCATAGGTTCTCGTCCATCTGAGACTGAGACCTAACTCTAGATAACCCATTGTAGAACAAACTATCGATTTAACTAAAATATTGCATGGAGTACAACATGTATACATCACACTGGACTTAACCATTAAAAGTGGTTATTATCACACACAAAAGACCACTTTTAAAATCTAATCTAAGAAAATGTTGGAATTGATCAACTAAAACTACTACTGTCTCTGAGACATAACTGATGCATGTGTTGGATGAAATGAGTTGGCATAAATAGACTCAGAGTGGCAGACGTGAGTGACGTGTCGATAATTGGCATGTCTACGATATGTCTGAGGCCATTAGAAATGATTGGATGTGTTGACCCCGCTAACTGCCATCTGTAATTGGTTATGAACAGGTGGACGTGGAGGTAGGCGTATAGGTGGCAAGTGGTGAGAGGTGATACGAGGGAGGTATCAAGAGTGTGGAGTATAGGTGGATGAAGAGTGGAGTGTGAGTGGGAGCCAAGTGTCATATGGTGAGAGGAGCGATAGTAGTGAGTGGAGGTGAGTGGAGGACATATGGCGTGCTGTGGGAGGAGAAATATCGGGAGGAAATTCGACAGGATTCCGGAGGGGGGGGGTAGGAGGTAAGTNTTGGAGAGGGGGGTCTGAAATCCTGAGGAGCCGCCACATTAGGTAGGGCCCACGACAGGGAAACCACCATTCTAGACCCCCCTCCCCCGTTAAAGGTATAATGGTCGGGGGGGTCCGAAAGGCAACGAGTATCGTTTATTTGGAGATGGAAGATGTCATCAATGGAGATAAGCGCAGGCCTTAGGTGCTCCATGAAAAAATGTTGCATCTTCATGATTTTTACCCGAACGCCACAGAACCATCGATCTGGAGATGGAGGTCGGATCTTCACCGTTGAAGATCGATCATGTCACTACGTGCGTTCCAAACTTGAATGGCATGCTTTGATTAGTTGTTGGTTTTGTGGAAGTTTACTACGTTGTCCATTGGATTCATTGATCCTGACCATCTCCTGCACACAGAAAGACTAAATTGGACCTGCTATATGTTGTGTTAGTGATAACTTATGATGACGATTATTCCAATTTGAAACTAGAACATGTGATCCTCATTCAAGAAATAAAAATCGATGGTGCAAAACGCAAAGGCAGATAGGGGCCATGAAAATGAAAATGGGGGACAGGCTAAACAACCAACAACAAAACTCAAGATTGATGGATGGATAAGGTGAAAGAGACAAAAGGGCAGGGGTGCAGACCTAGGTAAAAACACTACTTATGGTACCCTATAGAGTTGACCCCCCATAGTAACAATGACATTACAGGGACGAGACTCGTAAATAGAATGACACTTACACATATATGGTTGTCCTAAAAGAACATCACAAACTTCCAATGTTATTATCCAACGCCTTAAAAATGGTAATAAATCAATAAATTACAGTCCACTTCTAGGGGGAAATTGCCTTTAAAATATATCCACTTCATAACACAATATGAAGTGGATATATAGGAGACCAAGGGTTACACATATGATGAAAGGGTGCAATGAAGGGTTCTATCTTACCTACTAGAAATGTAATAATTCGATGTATAAGGCTTAATAAGGGGTTTTATACATAACACGGGGCTTTGTCTAGGGATTAACATGCCCATCCCATTAAAACAAGTGTTTTCCTCATCACTTGACTAACCACAAATGCTTCTGCATGAATAACTCATCTTCCCATGTCGCCTCTTCCACTAGTAGGTTCTTCCATTTGACTAGGTACTATGTAATTGCTAGATTTCTCAATTGCTTAATTCATGTTTCAAGGATTGTTTCTAGATCTAGTATGATTTTTCCTTCTTCATTGATCTCTGGTAAAATAGTTTGGAATGGTATCTTGTTTCCGATTAACTTCTTTAATAAAGAAACATGGAAGATTGGACATACACGTGAAGATGGAGGAAAATCCAATTTGTAATCCATACTTCCAATCCTTTGTAAAACCTTATAGGGGCCATAATATTTGGGTGCTAATTGATTTTCCTTCTTTTGTTTCTTGAGGGACATTTGTTTGTATGGTTGTAGCCTTAGGAATACCCAATCCCCCACTTCAAATTCCCTTTCACTTGGATGTTGATCTGCATGTTGTTTACTCCTATTTTGTGCCATAACCAAGTTTTCCTTCAATAGTTTTAGGACCTCTTGTTGGTTCCTCCACTGCTTGCACCTTTGTATTCCATTTCAAGGGTCCTCCACTGCTTGGACCTTTGTATTCCATTTCAATGGTGATGTGATGGATGGAGGATTATATCCATTAAGTGCTATAAATGGGGACATTTTTTATGAAGTATGGAAGGATGTGTTGTACCACCATTCTACCAAGGGAAACCACTTGACCCATTGTGCTTGTTTATCGGATGCAAAACAACGAATATATTCTTTTAGACATTTATTCACATTCTCATTTTTTCCATCATATTGAGGGTGGTAAGATGAGCTATGAGCCAATTGAGTACCCAAACAAGAAAATAATTCAGTCTTCCTGTGAAAATTGGGTCTCTGTCACTTACAATAATCTTGGGGACTCCATGTAGTTTTTGAACTATTTCCATGAATGTTGTTTCTAATGTACTTGTTTTAAAATGATGAGAACGAGATAAAAAATGGACATACTTTGTTAGTCGATCTACTACTACCATGATGATAGTCTTACCTTTGGATTTGGGTAAACCTGTAATAAAATCCATTGAAACATCTTCCAAACATTGGCTTGGTATAACTAATGGTTGTAGGAGACCTAGAGTCTTGATTATATCTCCCTTATTCTGTTGGCAGACCAAACCTTCATAAACAAACTTTTAAACATCATTTTTAAGACCTTTCTAGAAAAAACCCTTCATGATCCCGTGGTATGCTTTCAAGAATCCTTAATGTTCCCCTATAGGAGAAGTGTGCAATTCCAGAAGGATCTTCTGTTTGAGTTGGGAATTCTTACAAAAGTATAGGCCACCATGATACCATAGCAAGTCATTCTTCCATAAAAGATTATCTACTAAACTAGGGTCTTCATGTAGTTGTTGAATGATCTTGCATACCTCTTAATATTGATTCCATTATATCCTTGCTTCTTCCACCCAATTAGATTGTGGAATAGAAATAGCACATAATGAACCCTTTGTTTCTTCTTCTTTCTTGGAAAGGGCATCTCCCACAATATTATGTTTTCCTTTTTTGTAGAGAATTTCAAAGTCATAACCCAACATATTTGCAACCCATTTTTGTTTCTCTTCTGAAGGTAATTGTTGCTCCAATAAGTACTTCAAGCTATCATGATCTATTTTTACCTTGAAGTGTCTTCCTATTAGGTAGGGGTGCCATTTCTAAACTGCATGTAGTGTGGCCAACATTTATTTTTTATAAATGGGTTTGACTACATTGTTTCCTTTAAGTTGGATACTTTCAAAGGAAAGGGGCTTTCTTTCCTGCATTAAAACTGCACCAATTCCATGGCATGAGGCATCACACTCCACTACAAATGTTTTTCTAAAGTCAAGTGTGGCCAAGACGAGAGTTGTACACATAGCCTCCTTAAGTTTTTCAAAAGCTTTGGTTGCTTCTTCGGTCCAAGAAAATGATTCCGTCTTTAATAATGTTGTTAGAGGTGTTTTTATTTGACCATAGTTCTTGACAAACTTGTGGTAATTACCCGTCAATCCTAAGAATCCTTTAAGTTTCTTCAAGGTTTTGGGAATTGGCAATTCCCTCATAGATTTAATTTTGTTAGGGCCCACTTTTACACCTTCATGAGATATAATATGACCCAAATATTCCACTTCTTGAACCCCAAAGGCACACTTGGAAGGCTTTGCATAAAGTTTTTTCTCTTCCTATAGTTGTAATACTCTGTCAACATGTTGCACATGCTCTTCCCAAGATTTGTTGTAGATTAGTATGTCATCAAAAAATACTGACACAAAATTTCTAAGGAAGGGATTGAAAATAGAATTCATCAATCTTTGAAATGTTTAAGGTGCATTAATAAGTCCAAATCGCATAACCAAAAACTCATAATGACCTTCATGTTTTCTAAAATTTGTTTTTGGAATGTTATGATCCAATGCCTTAAAAATGGTAAGCAATCAATAAACTACAATCCACTTCGAGGGGGAAACCTCCTTTACAATATATCCACTTTAGAACACAATATGAGATGAGATAAGATGATCCTAATACTATATCTCCTT
>SNQJ01S0151692.1:40576-52570 GCA_010110895.2 Picea sitchensis
GAAAAATATCTCTATCCATTGATTTCTTGAAAATGTCAAGATTTGAGTAGTTAATTTTCTTCATTCATGCTTATGTTGGTTTCGTGTTATGATTTATAATATACAAATATGAAGAATATAAGATACATAAAAGCATTCCAATGCCTCTTCTATATAGATAAATAAAATTCCAATACTTATATATATATATATATATATATATGGACAAATAAAATTTTAAGTTAGAGAAATGAAAATTTAGATGAAAAATTTCTCTATCCATTGATTTCTTGACAATGTCAAGAATTGAGTAGTTAATTTTCTTCATTCATAATTATGTTGGTTTGGTGTTATGATTTATAATACAAATATGAAGAATATAAGCTACTTAGAAGCATTTTGATGCGAGAACTTTTATATATATATATATAAAATCGAAAATTAGAGAAATGAAAATCTAAATGAAAAATATCTCTATCTATTGATTTCTTGAAAATGTGAAGAATTGAGTAGTCAATTTTCTTCATTCACGATTATGTTGGTTTAATGTTATGATTTATAATACAAATATGAAGAATATAAACTACTTAGAAACATTCCAATGCCTCTTCTATCCAAAGTTTTACCAATTGATATACTTGTGATTCAACTTACTCAATGCTTAATTAGATCACCATCAACTAAATATCCATTTTTTAGTTTGTTAATATATTTTTGTGATCTTAATCTATTGAGACTTTGAATTATGTGGAAGAAGGATATCACTTTATAACATAACTCTAGGGTGAATGGAAATATCTTTTTGTATGTGACACTTAAACATTTTTTATTTTGTTAATATATTTTTGTGATCTTAATTTACCGAGACTTTGAATTATGTGGAAGAAGGATATCACTTTATAACATAAATTTGTTGGATAGTTGGTTTTCAAAGATGTCAACGAATATTAGATTGATTTCAACTGATGTGATGGGTGTATTTGGAGAAGTCTCCAAAGTGGTCCCCTTATGGCACCTCAAGGATTCATTCATGAGTACACTCACACACTTATTCATTGCTTATATTTCTTATGATTTAGTGATCTTTTGCTAAGGTTTTAGTGTCATTTTCTGAGGTAGAAAAGAAGGGTCGATGACGAAAATCTCGGAGTTACAACAAAACCTTAGTTTTTGAGGTATACATGAGTTGCATGCATGTAAGGGAGCGTGTGTATGCATGCTACACTGAAGGAAAGAGAATATATATGCGGGCTGTAGAAGGGAAGGTCATGTACATCTGAAAAGGTCATGAAAAATTGAGTAGATGTTGGTATCGGGTCCCTAGAGTCAGAAAGCAAGTTCACAGGTCAACATTCTACAGGTTCAGGTCAACTACATAAGTTATGGTATGGTTATTAGTTTGTTTTGATGCTTAGATTTTCTTATGATGTTGTGAATGCTTGAGGAATTCTTGGTATGGTTGGTCTTGTACTTGGATATGGTATATGATTGGTTAGTTGGTTGAGTGAGAAACACTCTTATGTATGGTACAACATTGATATGGTTCTTATAGTTCACATCCTTGAGTTTCTTGTACATGGTTGAGGGTTATTCATGTTGTATGGTGATGTATGCATGAGGGGAATGCATAGGATCTTTGAGATACTTCATTGATGATATGGTACATATCTACATATAGTTAATGATATGGTATATGGCACAGGTTGTACATGGTTGATTCTCTATTTCATGATTCACTATTCATTGTTGATATATGTTTTGGTTCATTATTGATGCATGAGATAGAATGTATATTGGTATACACTTGATGCATGGTATGATACATGTTTAGTTAGTTGATGAGCAAATATAGATTGGTGTGATAGTGATAGAGACAATGACAAAAATAGTGACAGAGACGAAGTAACATTGACAGTGTCAGAGACATAGTGACAGTGACATATTTTGTGGTAGTGATAGTGTGAGAGTATGTGATAGTTAGTCTACATTTATATTATAGGTAGGTTGGACAGGGAAAGGAAAGGTGGTTGTAGCCACCTTCCGGTTGTAGCTGGAGAACCTAGGGGTTTTTACCCTCCTTCTGGTTGGAGCCAAAGAATAAGGGAGTTGTAGCTTCCTTTAGGTTGGAGCCTAAGAATAGGGGGTTGGAGCCTCCTTCCATTTGTAGTTGGAGAATCGAAAGTTGGTGCTTCTAATGAATGTTTTCTTTTGATAAATATATTTAAGAAAAACATTTTGTGGTTTTCTCCCATTTGGGTTTCCATGTAAATATCGGTGTACTATGTATCTATTGTGTTGTGATTTTGTTTATGATTATGTTGCTAATGATATATTGAATGTTAATGATAAACTATTGAATATTGTTGAAGAATAAATTGTGGTTAAAAGTACTATAATTGATCATTACTGATTCACCCCCCCTCTCAGTAATCCAACAATTGGTAGTAGAGAAGGTCCTTCAAGAAGAAATCTAATCACTAGACAGAGATCATGAATCATGCTAGGATTGGGGTACCACAGTTTGATGGATAGAACTATGCATTATAGAGAAAAGGAATGAAGACTTATATACAAGCACAAGGATTCAATGTTTGGTGATCAATAGTTGATGGATACAAAGCACCGACCACTCCCTCGAAAGATAGAGATGGAAGTAAGCTCGAAGAAAATTATTTAAGGGCCAGAAATTCTATTGAGAAATGTGTGACTCAAGCGATACATAACAATATTATACACTGTGATTCTGCAAAATAAATGTGGGATAAATTGAAGACTATCTACTAAGGAGATACAAAGGTCAAGGAAGTTAAAATTCAGATCTTCATAGTTAAGTTCGAACAATTGAAGAGGAATGAAGATGAAAACATAGCAGCCTACTTTCTACCAGCCGACGAAATAGTAAGCAATATGAAAGGATTGCGAGACGAAATAAAGGATGAGGTCATTTTTAAAAAGGAATTAATATATCTACCAATGAGGTTTGATTCAAAAATTTCATATCTAGAATAAAGTGTGGACCTAGCTACAATGAACATGGATGAGTTGCATGGGATACTCACAACTTATGAGATGAGGACAGTGCAGGACAATCCAGTCACAAAGGAAGCAACATTCAAGGCATCCAAGAAGATATTCAATTACCTCCAAAGACACCTAGCATACAAGTGCAAAATAATCATCCATCAGATCAGATTATTGGAATTAAAGATGTAGGAGTTGAAACAATAAGAATAATCCATTCTCCAGAACAAAAACATCGAGCACTATTGTCTACAATTGAGCCAAGAAATTTTGAAGAAGCCAACAAAGATGAACACTAGGACAAGGCCATGGATGAAGAGTTAGATCAAATAGAGAAGAATGATACATGGCTACTGGTTCCAAGACCAAAGAAAAATAATTTCATCGGTACAAAGGGGGTCTTCAGGAACAAATTGAACAAGGATGGACAGGTTACCATGAACAAAGCAAAATTGGTATGCAAAGGATACTCTCAAGTTGAAGGTATAGATTTTGAAGAGACGTTTTCCCTAGTTTCCAGGATGGAACCAATCCGACTAATACTAGCTTATGCATGCTCCAAGAATATCAAAGTGTATCAGATGGACGTGAAATCAACATTCCTAAATGAAGATCTAGAGGAAGAAGTCTACATTGAGCAGCGAGAAGGATTTTAGTTGTTAGAGAAGGAAAGTTATGTTTGTAGATTCAAGAAGGATTTATATGGTCTCAAACAAGCCCCCAAAGCATGGTATTCGAGACTGGACATATATTTTCAACAACAAGGATTCAGGAAAGGAAATGCATACAATAATCTCTACATAAAGGTGGATTGAGACAATATATTGATTATTTAAGTCTATGTAGATGACATTATCTTCGGAAGTTATGATGACATGATGAGTCATGAGTTTTCCAAAGAGATGCAACACGAGTTTGAGATGTCCTTGCTTGGTGAGTTAACCTTATTTTTGGGACTACAGATATGTCAAAGCAACAAAGGTATATTCATCTCCAAGGAAAAGTATATAAGAGAGCATAAGGGAGCATATGTGCGTGGGATATAGTGGAGGAAAGAGTGTATATACGTGGGTTGTATAAGGGAAAGTTGTGTACATTTGAAAAGGTAATCAAAATTTGATTAGATGTTGGTACCAGATCCCTAGAGTCTAAAAGCAAGTTCACAGGTCAACATTCTATAGGTTCATGTTAGCTACAAAAGTTATGGTATGGTTATTAGTTTGTTTTGATTCTTAGATTTGCTTATGATGTTGTGAATGCTTGAGGCATTCTTGGTATGCTTGGTCTTGTACTTGGATATGGTATATTCTGGTTAGTTGGTTGAGTGAGAAACACTCTTATGTATGGTACCACATTGATATGGCTCTTATAGTTCACATCCTTGAGTTGTGTGTACATGGTTGAGGGTTATTAATGTTGTATGGTAATGCATGCTTGAGGGGCATGCATAGGATCTTTGAGATACTTCATTGATGATATGGTACAGATCTGCATATGGTTGATGATATGGTATATGACACAGGTTGTACATGGTTGATTCTCTAGTTCATGATTCACTATTCATTGTTGATGTATCTTGTGGTTCATGATATATGCATGAGATAGCATGTATATTGGTATACACTTGATGCATAGTATGGTATAGGTTCTAGTTGGTTGATGAGAAAATACAAGTTGATGTGGCAACAACAGAGACAGTGACAAAGACAGAGTCACAGTGGCAAAGTCTGTGGCATTTGGTCTACATTTATATTACAGGGTAGTTGGACAGGGAAAGGAAAGGTGGTTGTATCCACCTTTCTGTTGTAGTCGAAGAACCTAGGGGGTTGTAGCCTCCTGATGGTTGGAGCCATAGAATAAGGGAATTGTAGCTTCCTTCATGTTGGAGCCTGAGAATAGGGGGTTGGAGCCTCATTCCAGTTGTAGCTGGAGAATCAGAACTTGGTGCTTCCAATGAATATTTTCTTTTGATAAATATATAAGAAAAACATTCTGTGGTTTTTTCCCATTTGGGTTTCCATGTAAATATTGGTGTATTGTGTATCTATTGTGATGTGATGTTGTTTATGATTATATTGTTGATGATAAATTAAATGCTAATGATAAACTGTTGAACATTGTTGAAGAATAAACTGTGGTTAAAAGTACCATAATTTCTCATTACTAATTCACCACCCTCTCAGTAATCTAAGAAACTCACAAACTCTAAGATGAGTAGAAGTATCTTTTTGTAAAGGACACTTAAACAAAATCAAAATCTCCTAATACAAATGAATCAAAGTATAAGTGCTTACATACAAAGAACCATGTCAAGTATGATAGGTCATGGCCACCAAAGATACATCATGGATCCATGCCATTGTTTCCTAAATCTGAACATAGCCACCAAAGATACACTGTGGATCTATGTCATAAAGACTCAAATTTGAACATAGCCACAATACATACAGTATGGATCTATGAAATAAAACATACTCAAAATACTCCATCACAGCCCAGATCTATCTCATATGATTGAGGGTCTTCATTTCTACCGTTCCATAGTAAAAATCTAACCATGTGAATAAAGGTGTCGAAGTCAAACATGGTAGAAATAATTTGATTATTGGTCAATGATGAAAACAATTAAGAGACACGAAAGGAACCATCAATGATGGCAATGATCCTTAAGGTACACAAGTAAATTCTATTAAGTGCGAGTAAATGAGTTGAATTCAAGCACTCATAGAATCATTTGATCGAAGGTCAATGATAAAAACATGTCGTCGAAGGCGAGGAAACTTGCCATTGAGGCATGCAAGTCCCAAGGCACTGTAGAGTTTCTAAACCAACTTCCTAGATAATGTGTTGAAGTCGATAGGAAGTGATTTGTCACAGGAGGGCCTTGATGTATCCCCCATCAATGACATGAAATAGGTACAAAGATTTGAATTAGATCAGAGTATAGAGTGAGTGAAAATTGACTCATGGATGAACGACATTGTAAAAGGATTAAAGACTGCAGAAATGGTCGATGCAATAGAAGGATTTCCGATTAGAATTCTCTTGAACATATTGAAGACACGACAACTGTCTTGGAAACACTAACTCAAAATGAGGATCACATACCAAAGTATACATTTGGAGGAAAATATGATCAACAAGAGACAAGTGGTTTTCCCAATCTGACACAAGGAGTGAAAGAGTGTCATGTTCAAGAGTGACTGGTTGCCAAAAATTAATACAAATTGTATACAAGTTCCCTTCCCAATTTTCCCCGACCATTTTCGGTGAGGACCTATTCATTTTTAAACAAGATTGAGGAGGATAACATATGCTTGTACTATAAGCTCATCCTTCAGATGAGTCCTTCTGAGTATTTTTAACGAACCCTAGGAAGGAGTGGTTTGGTCCCATATGGGTCTTTCAATGTATATTTTACGAGTCCAGAGAAAGTAAACTTGGTGGTTTTTAATGTTTAGGGAGTTTGAAAAACACTTAAAGGAAACTCCAGGATTGACTTTTTTGTAAATTCAGTCCCCCACGTCTGAAAAGCATAAAATAATACCTAGGAGAACTCTTCTAGCCATGATTGACTAGAGTATTCCTTTTTCCTAATTAATCGTACTCAGATCGAAAAAGGTTTAAACTAATACTGAATAGATTCTCTTTCAAATTATTTAACAAGTGTGAAAGAAATCAAGTTCACCCGACAATATTTTCATATTTTAAGAGTTTGAAAAGAGCTTAAAGAAAACTCCCACACTCAGGTACAACTTATGTCTCATGTTTGACCTATAATCTGCACAAATTAGCGTTAGATCCATCATATCCACTTAAAACCTATATGAACCAATGAGAAATTATATGAAAAATGGTTAAAAATAAAATAAAATATTTAATAATATCCACCTTTTGGTCAAAAAGGGGTAAAAGTAATTTCATTTTTACCATTTTATTTTTACCTCTCAAGAGTGAGAAAAAACCCTCATTGTAGTTGATTTTTCATGTGGTGATGCCGGACAAATCTGTGGACGATTTTCAATTATGTTTTTGCCAAGTAAGAGATTTCTCCATGCTCTTCAATTTCATGTCCACTTTTTTTTATTCCAAGCTAGTTTTTAAATGTTTTTGGACTTTTTTAAGCCCTAAAATGTGCCACACAGGTGTCGTAGGGCCCCCATATCAAGGAATGTGACACTTAAGAGTTTCACATTCATACCTTATCGAGAAGTGCGACAATCTCTCTATGTGTGTAAAAACAAGGTGCGACACCCGTAAAACCAATTTTATTGTTTTTGCATTCAATGTTGTGGGGCTTGAAAATCTTGGATGTCAGTGTCTAAACAACTTTTCACTCAATTTTTGTAGGATTTTCGACTAGTAAAGATGTTGGAATGGAGGGAAAGAGAGAACGAAATAGAAGATCATATGGTGGTCAATGAACTAAATACTATGCTCACACTCTGGGAGTGCACATTGGCCAAATTCTTCCTGGTTTCAGGTATGAGAGCCCAAGTCTAGCTGTTAGAAAATTTAGTAATAATGTTGGACAAAGATGAGCTTATTTTCTAGGTTGGAGTTCACAATCTTACCATAGAGGTATAAGATATTTATTTTCTGACTAGACTCTCGAGATGAGGATCTCAAGTTTCTTTGGTTGGACCAAGAACAGGTGGTAGAACCACAAAATGGTACATCGAAGAGTATTGTACCAATGGAACCAAAACACCTGGTGGAAAAATCCCAATTAAGGAGGTCATATATCGCGCATCGAGGATAGTGGTCTTCACTATTACCCAGACTGTTGGAAGTGCAACACCACATTTTTCCACTAACTCCAAAATGAAGTATGCCCTGGAATCTATGGAGCCTAGAGTATTAAACTAGTATGAAGGACTCCTTGAGAATATGAAGGATCAATTGACAAAATGTAAAACAGGTCGTATGAAACAATTCGACTATGGTTCAATTTTGGTGTCCTTCCTAGAAAGGGTTCCAGTGATGCATCCGCAAGATATAGATCTGGATGAACCTACCCCACGAGAGCCTCACATGAAGAGGTGGGTAGACATAATGTCACACCATGGTGGTGGTCCTATCATCTCATATGGACAAATATTATTCAAATGGCTAAGAAAACAACTCATTATGATTGAGGACTTTTCATATGCAGGGACAGATTTTCGAGGAGATCCAGTTTTGTCCTTCAAGAGGGGGTTCATTGGAATGACTTAGGTAAAAGGAAATTTTCACATATTTTACTTTTATGTTTTTTCGATATTATATATATATATAGAAAGCTTAATGGTTAAGAACATGTGTTTCCTCCTAACAGGTCACATGCTCAAATCCAGAGTGGGGTAGGGTATGTATACCTTTGTAGACTTTACCAGTAAAATCGTTGGGCAGAGGGGGTCTCATACACCAATTTGGTGTCTGGCTTGGCCGTGACCTTAAAAATAGATTATTATTATTATTATTATTATTATTATTATTATATATATTGTCATGTTAAGAGACTAATACTACTTTTTTCATACAGATGTTGGACTAGTCAAGCCACCTAGAACATCACTGATCCATAGGCGAGGTGAACTAGGTGCATTAGTTTCTCACAATCATGAAACAATGGAAGAAATCAAGGATATAGAGCATAACCTCGAGGTACTCACTTTGGATATACCAGACATGTCGGTGGAGGATCTACCACGGTGTTATCAACGTCACACTGTTGGAGTCTCTAAAAGTATGGGTCATTTGCTTTGAAGGGTGGCTCATGTAGTAGTATGCTATCATGAGCATCATTGTCCTTGGGATGACTAAATGCCTTTTAGTTGTTTTTTTATCAGCATGTAGCGGTATATAAAATCCATATGCTTTGTGTTGTCTCAACACATTTTGTAAACTTTTTGCTAAACTCTTAATACAAAATGACTTCTAAATTGGCTTATTTTATACAATGTGTTATGTGTTTGATTGTTTAACAAATGTTGCAAATGTCTATCTAATACATAATTATCAAAATAATATGTTAATGTATTTAGATTTCTTGGAATGTGTTGATATTCTAAATAGTCAAACTCTCTTTCCAAGAGACAGACCCTTAAATATACTCGTAATATAGTAGGACTTATGATAGAATAAATGTTACTTAACTACAATACTACAAGTTGAGAGTCCAGTCGAACAACTAAGCAACAAATTCCAAGTGAAATGGCTTCTGTCAACAGTTCAATGAATGCACTATATTCCGCGATATTTTTAGTTGCATGACCAAGGCATATACCACATAAACTTATCAAATCATCGATAGACGTGTAGATTTACCATGCAGTAGACACAAGGTTTTGGGTACTGTGGCTAGCACCATCAAAAAATACAACATAAGGTAAAGGGAGTGTCGACATCTGCAAATCAAGCACAATGCAATATAAGCAATGATAGTTTGAAATCATTTGCAAAAACAAAAAGATAACACACTAAAAATATGGTACAAAATATACAAAGCAATTAAGTAGAATGACTCTAGGCATAGTAATTTTTCATGTAAATGCCATTCTAGGGCTCACCCAAAGGAATCCCATTATAATCCACTAGTTCATAGGCACCTTTCTCTAATACATGTTTCGCAATATAAGGGCGATACCACATGGGCTAAAATTTACCTGCCCCCAAAATTTCACGATCTTGATCAGATAGCAGGACCAAGTCTCCTTCAGAGAACACACGAGGTCTAATAGTTTTATCATACTGAGATTTAACATGTTTCTTATGGGTTTCATTAGCCAAAGCAACCTCACAACGAGTTTCATCTAATTGTGTCAAGTATACAAGACGCTCTTCCTCGGTGGTGGTATTGGGATGTAATTCGACGACTAGTTTCAAGGATGGTATTTCACATTCAATTGGTAGCATAACTTCTAAACCATATACCAAATGGAATGGCGTAAAACCCGTGGTTGTTTTGACTGAAGTTCTATATGCCCATAATGCCAAAAAAAAATTGTATGCCAATTCATTTTGTGAATCCCTATCATCCTATGAAGCATCATTGTCAAAAATTTGTTTACAACTTTGACCTAGACATTGGCCTATGGATAGTAAGGAGTTGAGTTTTCATACCGTAAACCCAACTTGGTGGTTAATTCCAACATCATGTAATTTCTAAAATCAGTACCATGATCGATCACAATGGCTTGGGGCACACCAAATCGAGCAATAATGTGATTAAAAAAAAAGGGTTGCAATTTTCCTGATGTTATTGAATGTAGGCATCGCCTCGACTCACTTAGTGAAATAATATACAACGACAAATAATACACCCATGCCCCTCGACCGAGTGAGGGTTACATGTCATGAAATCAATTCCCCATTTAGAAAATGGACCAGTGGAAACTATGGGGTGAAGAGGAGTAGGAGGCACACATAGCTTACGATTGTAGATCTGGCATGCATGACACTTTTGGACCATAAGGATGTAATCCCTAAATAGTGACAGTTAAAAATATCCAGCTTGTAGAATTTTTTGGGTAGTGGCATACATAGGCATATGACCACCACATGCTCCAGCATAACAATGATTAAGTGCTCTCTCAACCTCTTCGTGTGTTAAACCCTGTCTGAAAATAGAATCAACACCACGACGATAAAGGCTATTGCCAACAATAATATATTGTCAAGATTGGTATTGAATTCAATGATGTTCAATACTAGACAAATCATTCTGAAAGGTTTGGGTATGGAGATAGATCATGATGTCTCCATACCAAGGATCTAAGGATTTGAATAGAGAAAGAGATTCACCAGGAATCAAATCTTCTGTCACATTTTTGTTTCAGCCGAGGGAAGGTCACAAATTAACTCAACAAAAACCAAATATTTCTTTGACTTGGATTATCCCCCCCCCACCAACACCTACCTAGTCAGAATATGTTGCATGGGGTTGCAATAAAAAATGACGGTGGTTTTACGAAATAAGATGTAGTGACGGAAACGTTGGACAACTTGAAAAGAAGCCAATGCCAATTTTTCCACATGTGAATATTTGATTTTGGAAGTGGTAAGACTCCTTATTAAATAGTATATTAGATGTTCATCATGCAATTAATCCTCTTGAACAAGAAATATAGCAATGGTATTGCCCGAAGCGACAATGTACAAAAGGTAATCTCAACCGTAATATGGGGGATGTAACAATGGGGTTTGAGTCAATGCATGCTTCAAAGCATCAAATGCATGTTGAGCGATGTCATCCCAAACAAAAGGAACCCCTTTATTAAGAAGCCAAGTAAAAACTTTGGTCAGTTCAACTTAGTTGGGAATGAATCCACATAAAACGTTTTCCTTGACTTGCAAACTTTGGAGTTGGCATAACATTGAAGGAGGAGGTAAGTTCAATATGGCCTTAATCTTCAAAGGATCAACATGAATCTCGTGCTTGGATATGATGAAACCTAAGAGGCATCCCGATTCCATACAAAATACACATTTATGTGGATGTAAGCAAATATTGTAATGTCGACGCCTAAGGAATATGGCTCGTAGATGTTGCGAGTGATATTGACATTGCATGGAATGTGCAGAAAAATCATCAAGATATGGTTGAACAATCTGCTTAATGTCTTGAAATGCATAAGACATAGCTCATTGAAAAGTAGCATTGATGTTCTTAATTCAGAAAGGAAGTTTTCGATAGGGAAAAGTACCCTAAGGACAAATAAAAGAGGTTTTATGTTGATCTGATGGTAGTATGTTTATTTGATTATAGCTGGAGAAACCATCCATAAATGAGAATATTTCACCGACGACATAGTCATCGACTATTTTTTCAATAAAAGGGGTTGGATAATTATCTTTTGGACAAACCCGATTGATATCCCTATAATAAATACATACACATATCATTCCTTGTTTCTTTGTGATGAGAACAATATTGGAAACCCAATCAGTCAGAGATACAAGATAAATAAAACCGGATTTAAGAAGTTTTTCAACTTCGGCTTTAATAGAAGC
>SNQJ01S0151692.1:52620-63502 GCA_010110895.2 Picea sitchensis
TGTGGCTAGCACCATCAACAAATCCAACATAAGGTAAAGGGAGCGTCGACATCTACAAATCAAGCACAATGCAAGATAAGCAATGATAGTTTGAAATCATTTGCAAAAACAAAAAGATAACACACTAAAAATATGGTACAAAATATACAAAGCACTTAAGTTGAATGACTCTAGGCATAGTACTCTTTCATGTAAATCCCATTCTAGGTCTCACCCAAAGGAATCCCATCATAATACACTAGCTCATAGGCACCTTTCTCTAATACATGTTTCACAATATAAAGGCCATACCACATGGGCTAAAATTTAC
This sequence comes from Picea sitchensis, assembly GCA_010110895.2. Taxonomy (NCBI): domain Eukaryota; kingdom Viridiplantae; phylum Streptophyta; class Pinopsida; order Pinales; family Pinaceae; genus Picea; species Picea sitchensis. The sequence continues at coordinate 52,931 of SNQJ01S0151692.1, forward strand.
CTGCCCTCAAAATTTCACGATCGTGATCGGATAGCAGGACCAAGTCTCCTTCAAAGAACACACGAGGTCTAACAGTTTTATCATACTCAGCTTTAACATGTTTTTTATGGGTTTCATTAGCCAGAGCAACCTCACGATGAGTTTCATCTAATTGTGTCAAGTATAAAAGATGTTCTTCCTCGGTGGTGGTATTGGGATGTAATTCGACGGCTAGTTTCAAGGATGGTATTTCACATTCAATTAGTAGCATAGCTTCTAAACCATATACCAAATGGAATGGCGTAAAACCCGTGGTTGTTTTGATTGAAGTTCTATATGCCCATAATGCCAAAAAAAACATCGTATGCCAATTCATTTGTGAATCCCTATCATTCTATGAAGCATCGTTGTCAAAACTTTGTTTACAACTTTGACCTGGCCATTGGCCTATGGATAGTAAGGAGTTGAGTTTTCATGCTGTAAACCCAACTTGGTGGTTAATTCCAACATCATGTGATTTCTAAAATCAGTACCATGATCGATGACAATGGCTTGGGGCACACCAAATCAAGCAATAATGTGATTAAAAAAAAAGGGTTGCAATTTTCCCGGTGTTATTGAATGTAGGCATCGCCTCGACCCACTTAGTGAAATAATATACAACGAAAATAATAAACCCATGCCCCTCGACCGAGTGAGGCTTACATGTCATGAAATAAATTCCCCATTTAGAGAATGGACCAGTGGAAACTACAGGGTGAAGAGGAGTAGGAGGCACACACAACTTACGATTGTAGATCTCGCATGCATGACGCTTTTGGACCACAAGGATGTAATCCCTAAATAGTGACAATTAAAAATATCCAGCTCGTAGAATTTTTTGGGTAGTGGCATACATTGGCATATGACCACCACATGCTCCAGCATAACAATGATTAAGTGCTCTCTCAACCTCTTTGTGTGTTAAACATTGTCTGAAAATAGAATCAACACCACGGCGATAAAGGGTATTGCCAACAATAATATATTGTCAAGATTGGTATTGAATTCAACGACGTTCAATACTAGAAAAATCAGGCCGAAATGTTTGGGTATGGAGATAGATCATGATGTCTCCATACCAAGGATCTGAGGATTTGAACAAAAAAAGAGATTCACCAGGAATCAAACCTTCTATCACATTTTTTGTTTCAGCCAAGGGAAGGTCACAAATTAACTCAGCAAAAACCAAATATTTCTTTGACTTGGATTTCTCAAATTCCAAATCAAACTCTTGTAGGATAACAATCCATTTGGATTATCCCCCCCCCCCAACACCTACCTGGTCAGAATATGTTGCATGGGGTTGCAATCAGAAATGACGGTGGTTTTACGAAATAAGATGTAGTGACGGAAACGTTGGACAACTTGAACAGAAGCCAATGCCAATTTTTCCACATGTGAATATTTGATTTTGGAAGTGGTAAGACTCCTTCTTAAATAGTATATTACATGTTCATCATGCAATTAATCCTCTTGAACGAGAAATATAGCAATGGTATTGCCCGAAGCGACAATGTACAAAAGGTAATCTCAACCGTAATCTGGGGGATGTAACAATGGGGTTTGAGTCAATGCATGCTTCAAAGAATCAAATGCATGTTGAGCGATGTCATCCCAAAAAAAAGGAACCCCTTTCTTAAGAAGCCGAGTAAAAACTTTGGTCATTTCAACTTAGTTTGGAATGAATCAACGTAAAACGTTTTCCTTGACTTGCAAACTTTGGAGTTGGCATAACATTGAAGGAGGAGGTAAGTTCAATATGGCCTTAATATTCAAGGGATCAACATGAATCTCGTGCTTGGATATGATGAAACCTAAGAGGAATCTTGATTCCATACAAAATACACATTTATGTGGATTTAAGGAAATATTGTAATGTCTACGCCTAAGGAATATGGCTCATAGATGTTGCGAGTGATCTTGACATTGCATGGAATGTGTAGAAAAATCATCAAGATATGGTTGAACAATCTGCTTAATTTCGTGAAATGCATAAGACATAGCTCATTGAAAAGTAGTGTTGATGTTCTTAATTCCAAAAGGAAGCTTTCGATAGGCAAAAGTACCCTAAGGACAAATAAAAGAGGTTTTATGTTGATCTGATGGTAGTATGTTTATTTGATTATAGCTGGAGAAACCATCCATAAATGAGAATATTTCACTGACGACATAGTCATCGACTATTTTTTCAATAAAAGGGGTTGGATAATTATCTTTTGGACAAACCCGATTGATATCCCTATAATAAATACATACACATATCATTCCTTGTTTCTTTGTGATGAGAACAACATTGGAAACCCAATCAGTCAGAGATACAGGATAAATAAAACTGGATTTAAGAAGTTTTTCAACTTCAGCTTTAATAGAAGCGACTTTTCATGGATGAATAGGACGAAGCTTTTGCCAAACAATCTTGGCTTTAGGATATTTCTTAATTTTGTGAATGACAATTCGTGGATAGAGACCTTGTATTTCTTCATAAGACCAAGCAAATACATCACAAAATTATTGGAATAGGGTCGTATAAGTTCAAATTTCATCCGAGGAACAAGAGGAACCTATATGAATGTTTTCCATGACCTTGGGGTTTACCAAAATATTAATGGGCATAGTAACATAAATATTCCCTAAATTCCCTTCAGATAAAACATCATGGATTAATGCTTTTTTATGATATATTTTACTTATCGCTCTGCGTCTAGGGTTTGGATAACTGCAGCCGCCGCGGCCTGAGCCCAGAAGATGATAGCCCCGCAGGGACCCCTGAATCGCAGGGAAGGGGCGCCTTCTGGCGTCACCTACAGCCAGATCACTGCCAACGAAGACCCTGGTACAGGTACGAAGAGGCCGACCTTCGAAACACCTCCAGACATGCGCGCGCAGCTCCTAGCGGAGGGGACCTTCAAAGATAGAGAAATGGACATCAATCCCGCCAAGGAACAGATCCCTGCGAATGTATCAGCCCCATAGGTGCCAGGGAAATGCATCCCACAGGCACCACAAGCCCCAAAATACGTGGTTAGTTCACCACGCATTGAAGAACAGAAACAATATATGCGAGATAATGCCTTAGTAGGCAAGTTTTTAGGGCTTTGGCCCTCTGAGCGTGACCTGATAAAATGGATACAGTACTGGTGGAAACCCAAAGGCCATTATGATCTGCAACTGGGTTCTAAGGGATTCTTCACAATCATCTTCCACAACCTCGAGGACAGGAACCGCATCTTCGATGGAGGGCCATATTTTTATAACTCGGCTGGACTATTCTTAAGATTTTGGACAGAAAAGTTCAGCCCTGAAAAGGAGGACTTCGCCCATGCACCGGTATGGATCAGGCTATACTCCCTCCCCCAGGAATTCTGGCTGGAAGAGGTCCTGGCAGGCATCGACAACACCATCGGCATATACGTCAAGTCCTCGGAAACCACTAAGCAGCGACGCTACACGTCATATGCTCGGATCTGTGTATATCTGAACATAGCTAAGCCTCTCCCGGACTCCATTACTCTGGAATATCACGACGAGGACTAGTCCCAAACCATTGATTATGAACACATTCCCTTCCGATGCAAGAAATGCCACGAACACGGTCACCTTTTCAGAGAATGCCCTCTTAACCTGATCAACAAAGACGGAAATCCAGACAGCGACAAGGACAAGGAGGGATTTGTTCAACCAGCAGCAAGAAGGCGGTAGGGAGGAAGAAGGCAAACGACCCAGGTAAGTAAGGATTCGCCTACCAGCAATAAGTTTGCAATTTTACAAGATCAGTCAGAAACCCCGCCAAACCCTTCAAATATGAATGCACCACTCCTGCACAATGAACCATAGGCTATGAGCCACGGTCCTGAGCGGCTCCCAAGGAACAAGGAAGCAGACCTAACACCCCCAGGCTTGGCCCGGGAGACGCCAGGCACCTAGGAGATAGAGGATGGAGACGAGGACATGGAGCTGGAGGAACAAGACCTCGCTAGAGTGGATCTGGACCATCTTGAGCACGCCTACAGACATCAGAAGCTTTACACCATACCCAGGGACCAACTCAGGAAAGTGCACAAGGTATTCCTCAACTCCTCTGCAGGATCCTCAGCCTGGGCTAGCAAATCCCTAGGAATCCAGGGAAGTCAAAAAAAAAACACAACCAAGGGCCAAAAAGATGAGAAGAAACGAGGAAGGAAATCCACAAATAAGCTTATACAGGAAATCAGGAACTTTATGGTAAACTCCGGGCAGATCCACCTAATCTCGGACAGCTTTCCTCCTCTCTCCACCTCCCCGTCATCATGAAGATCATATCTTGGAATATCAGAGGTCTCAATGGGCGTAGCAAGCAAAAAATGCTACGAGAAATGATCATAATGGAAAACCCAGATGTGGTACTATTACAAGAAACAAAATGTACCTCGAAAGACATAGATCGGCTACTTCCCTATTGTTGGAGACAAGGAAGGGCGATCTCAATAGATGCTACTGGTACAGCTGGAGGAGTTGCTATCCTCTGGAATACCAATGCTTTACTGATGGAAAACTTTTACACCACCAGATGGTCTATCACAGCAGAGTATAGGCTCATCGGCTCTAACAAGCCCGGACATCTAACCAATATATATGGCCCAGCCAGCCCAAGGGACAAACAGGCTTTCCTCAGAAGCTTGAGACACTTATCCGGCCTAACAGTGCATGACAGATGGATCCTTGGCGGGGATTTTAATATCATCCACAGCCTGGAGGAAAAAAAAGGGGGATCTAGACGACTGGACCAGGACTCCTATGATTTCAACAGTCTAATAGATGATCTTCGGCTAATAGATTTGGAGGTCAACAACGGAATTCACACTTGGACAAACAGAAGAACTGGGGTGCATCAAATAGCTTTCAAACTAGACCGCTTTCTTATATCGGAACCCCTGATGATGGACGGTACGGCATTGGAATCTACGATCTTGAATCTCCCTGGATCAGATCATTGGCCCATACAATTATGGGTGGATGTGCCAGCCACTCCAGGAAATAAACCTTTCCGTTTTGAACAGTTCTGGCTAGATCACCCGGACTTCTAGGCAAACATCCAGGACTGGTGGAGGCAGGTCGAGATACCACATGGATCCAAAATGTATCGCTTCCAGCAGAAGCTAAAGAATCTTAAGCAAACGCTTAAACTCTGGAATAAGAAAACTTTCGGCAACATCTTCGACTCACAAAATAAACTGTCCAGACAAATGGAGGAGATACAGATTCAGATCAGGGAGCAAGGGTTAACAGATGAGTTAAAAGCATAGGAACTTAAAGTGGCCCAACAAATCGAAGAAAGGAAGAGACAGGAAGAGATACTGTGGAAACAGAAGTCGCGTATCCAATGGCTCAAGGAAGGGGAGCGCAACACTAAATTCTTCTATCGAACTGTAGTCTAGAGAAGGCACTCCAATAAGATTACGCATCTCATCACGGATGAAGGAGAAACCCTTCACTCTCATGTTGATATGGAAACAAACCTGATCAACTATTTTCAAAACCTCCTCACAGAGCCCATCCCAGATAGACAAGCAGCAATCAACAAGATTACAAGGCATATACCCTCGCTTGTAACTCAGGAGAAAAACGCGGCTCTGTTGCGACCTTTTACCATTGAAGAAGTAGATCAAGCATTGCAAGATACCCCCAAGTCCAAGGCCCCCGGCCCTGATGGCTTTACAAGCGACTTTTTTCACCACTGTTGGCCGATGATCAGGACAGAGGTCTGGGAAATTCTGGAGGATTCTCGAGTCACCGGAAAAGTCCTCCAAGCTCTCAATGCCACATTTCTCACCTTAGTTCCCAAAGAGGGGCAGGCACATCAAGCCAAGCAGTACCGACCTATTGCTCTTTGTAATGTGATCTACAAACTCCTTACAAAGGTAATAGCACGGAGACTCAAGATGATCTTACCAACAATCATCTCCCCGGAGCAATCAGGATATGTGGAGGGCAGGCAAATCTTGGGCAGTATCATCTTGGCTCATGAAGTAATTCACTCCTTGCAGAAAACCAAAACCCCAGGTATGCTCCTCAAATTAGACCTCTCTAAATATTTTGACAAGATAAGCTGGGAATACATGCGAGCAATGCTCTTGGCTTTTGGTTTCAACCAAGGATGGGTCACTTGGATCTTGAATTTAACCTCCTCGGCCTTCTTCTCTCTGCTCATCAATGGTGTGCCCTCGAGGCCCTTCTCACCCTCGATAGGAATTAGACAGGGAGATCCCCTCTCCCCATTCCTCTTCATTATCTTGGCCGAAGGACTCAGTCGCTCCATCCATGCTGCAATAGAGCAGAACCTCCTAACAGGCTTACCCCTACATGGAATTTCGCCCCCTATCTCGCATAGCCAGTTTGTAGATGACACACTCTTAATGGGCAGCCCTACTGTGCGGGAAGCTAGCTCTCTTCAGGAGATTCTTCAAACCTTTTCAGAGGCTTCAGGATTGGACTGTAACAAGGAAAAATCCCAGATCTTCTTCTTTAACACGCCTCCTTAGATCCAGCGACACATCTAAGATATTCTCGGATTTAACAGAAGCTCCCTTCCGTCCAAATACCTTGGCATCCCTTTGATTGACAATGCGCTTCGGAACACCTCCTGGGAACACCTCTTATCTTCCTTCTCTAAAAGACTCTCCTCCTGGACCTATATAGCCTTAAACTTACCAAGTCGCCTCATTTTGCTCAAAGTTGTTCTACAATCTCTCCCGATCTATGCTTTCTCTGCAGTGGCTGCCCCAAAGTTCGTCCTCACTGCCATAAAAAATCTGCAAAGAAATTTCATCTGGCAGGGCCTCAACAAAGAGAAGAAGATAGCACTAGTCAGTTGGGAAAAACTTTGTCGACCCAAACAACAAGGAGGATTGGGAGTGAGAGATCCCTCTATAATGAACAAGGTTCTCAACGCCAAAATATGGTGGCGCTGGCTAAAAAAACCCGGCGATCTTTGGGCTAGACTGTGGAGGAAGAAATACACCCCCAATATGGCAGAGAAAAACCTAATCAGATGGAATGGGGACAACCCGGGCTCTCTAATTTGGACAGCGGCCAAGAAGAACAGACAGTTGGTGACCCAACATTCTTTCTGGGAGATAGGGAATGGGGAAACGACTCTGTTCTGGAAAGATTCCTGGCAGCAATGGCCAGCCCTGAACGCTGAGGATTGGGCCCATGACATCTGCGCCTAAGCTACTCGGATAGGACTGACAAGAGTAGCGGATTACTGGCAAGAAAATCCCACGGAGGACACCTGGCGATGATGGCATCTGGACAGGGAGCACATTAACCTCAGGGAACATGTCGATTTGGCACCTCTGCAAACGGAGCTGACTAAGCAAAGAATACCCATAATTGCAGGTGAGGATATTCTTTGGTGGGGCTACAGGCCACAGGGCTCCTTTAGCGTGAGGGAAGCCTATCAGATAAAATCTCAATCGAACCCCCCCCTCGGATTCGGACGTCTGGGGAAAAATCTGGAATCTTAAGCATTGGCCGAAAATCACGCTTTTCCTATGGCTGGTCTCCCACTCCAGCATTCTAACTTGGGACAATCTCCTGAAAAGAGGCTTTGTGGGACCCTCTTTATGCATACTGTGTGGAGCGGCAGAGGAAACCATGAATCATCTCCTTAACACTTGCCCTTACACAACTCAAATTTGGGACCAGGCAGCGACCATCATGCGAACCTCAGATTGCCTCAGAGACAGCATCCTAGCCACCATCACGAATTGGAGAGATCAGGCTTTCCAATCGCCCCTCCTCAATCAAATCTGGCAACTCCTACTGGGCTTTATCCTTTGGAAAACTTGGAAGGAAATAAATAGGCGAATTTTCATAAACACCTCTCTCCTGTGGCAACAGTGTTGGGGTCAATGCTTTCGCAACATCTTGGAAACTCTCCACCTCAGGAATTGGACGGATGCTGATACAACTTGCTCTCCCTCGGAACTCACCATACTTCGATATTGGACCCCGCTTCCTACTCTTCAGATTTTCCCCCTCCCCCCTTCTTCCAAAATCCCTTCGAACAGGCCCTCCTTCTGGTCCCCTCCTCCTGAGGATTTCGTTAAGCTAAATTTCGACGGAGCCTCGAAAGGCAATCCCGGCGCCGCTGGGTATGGAGTGGTATATCGCAATCACCACGAGAACATCCTTGAAATAATGGCAGGATCCCTCGGGCATTCCACGAACAATGTAGCAGAACTTTGGGGACTCATCAAAGGACTGCAATTGGCCATCAAAAGTAACTACACAAAGGTGTTCGTAGAGGGGGACTCTCAAATTATCATCGGCCTGCTGCGCCGAATCTTAAATGGGGCAAAACCGGATAGTATCTCACCCAGCTGGAGACTGTAACATGGCTTACAGATCATCGCAGATTTACTAAATCCAAATCAGGTCTTCATCCCCGCACACATCAAAAGGAAGGCAAATCAAGTTGTTGATGAGCTCGCTAACCTGGGTGCCAACCGAAGAGAACCAGACCTTCACTGTCATGCAGCCTAGGATCAAAATCACCCTATCCTCCAGCAATGCATTCGCAAAGCTGGAATGATAGATACCCCCCCAGATGGGGTTTCAGACTGTTCATTGTGGCAGGAGATGAGTGAGGGTATTGGGCGTCGTGGCATGGAACCACGTGATGGGCTTGTTCCACGGCCCATCACCCCACCCGAAATTTAAATGGAGTTTATGGTGATGCGAGGGCGCATTTACAACGAAGTCCTTTCCCCTCGCTGCAAGTTCGAATGAATTGGTGCATTATGGATTCGGCTCACTTCGGTTCGATGTTTGCAGATCTCCTCCCTCCGCCGCTAAAGTTCATCCATGTTCTTCTCCTCTGGTACCAGGCGACCTTCGTTCCTTTTTCTAGCTACATTGGGCTTCCAATGACGCGGCCAAGAGGCAGACCCAGGCGGGGCTCCCCTTAGAAGCCTCGAAGGCCTTCGATTACACCTCCGGATTCCACCTCTGACGATTCCTCCCCTCGCCATCAGTTCAACTTCACTCCTGTCTCTCTGCGACCTCCGCAGTTCAGCTCCATGGCAGTCATTCCCCGCACGCCAATTTCACTCCTACGGCTTCTTAATGACTCCCCAGCTGCCCCTCATAACCCCGTGCCCCTCCACGAACCTCCGAGCAGACTGGATGGCGAACCTTCTCCACAGAGTGTGCCTCGAGGGGCAGGTCTCAACTCCCAGGAGTCCTTTGACAGAGAGCATTTCAGGAATAGTCTGTCTATACTGCACAATTTGGTTTTCGAGCTAAGGCAGGAGGTGGCGGATTTACACTTTTTCATGCAGGCCACGGATGCAAAGGTGGCCAGTTTCCTCCAAATTCTTTCGTCCATGCATGTAGCCCTATTCCCGGATCCTGTCGACGTCAACAAAGAGGAAGGTCAGCACAGTGGGCCAAGCCAAGCAGACATGAAGCAGGATGCGCGCGAGGAAGGCACCGAAGGAGATGAGAACGGAAAGGAAGCTGACAAGCAGTGGGGCGACTTGACAACATACATTGAGGAAGAGCCCTGCCCAGGAGACCTTCAGGCCACGCAGACCAGTTACCTGCCAGGTGTCTAAGTTTTAAGTTTTAGGTGTCAAATGATAAATAGTAGAAATAAACAGTATAGCTACTCTCTCACTGGTTTTACTTATGACTTGATGAACTATTGGCTGGTTGGACTGGCTGGACTGGTTTCCCCATGGTTGGGGCAATCCAGTTACTACAACTTGCACCTTTTTGTATTTTGCTATCTTGCTTCAGTCTCTGAAAGATATTAATATACATACACTCTTATTTACAAAAAAAAACATCATGGATTAAGATGGGAGTTTGGGAATTCATCCTCATGAAATGGAAAGGAGGATTCTAGATGAGTCTCAATAGTCTCGAGCTCATGGAGAAACGAGAAACAATAATTACCATCATCACATGGAGTGTCCTCCATAGACATAATCTCCATGATACTTTCATTAGTGCGGAAAGTAGCATCAAAATGATCAGGAGATGTAGTAGAAATAAGCCAAGAGGATTGAGAGTATTCATCCAAAATCAGACTTGCTCGATGATCAATATCATAACTGGCCACAGAGGCAGATTGGATGGATCGTTAAGCCAACTCAATGGGAGTGTTATCACTGAAATTTCGTCCGCACATGGCGACAAGAACTCCGCATCGTCAAAACAGGAAAAAAGTCATTCATGGCACAAGATTAAATCCTCAGCATTGCAAAAGGGTAAAAAAACTATACAAATGATCAAAAATTTGAAAGGCACTTTACATCATCTGGGTGCGCGTGCATATGCGCGTAACAACAACGTACAAAGCGTGCATATGTGCACAAGGCGCGGCTGTTGGGCGAAAAACCCGCGCACCTGCTAAACGACACATTTATTGAAATTGGTCGGCCTCCCAACCACTAATGGATCAGCTCCCAAGCCGATTTGACACCAAATCCAAGCTCAATCCTCATGGTGGGCTGGTCAAAGACCTAATTGAGCCCTAAAGAGCCCCTTTTCACATTCTAAAGA
>SNQJ01S0151694.1:0-11718 GCA_010110895.2 Picea sitchensis
TTGCATGCACAAGATGCATAGAAGCTATATATACACGGTACAGAGAAGAGAAGGGTTGTGGTCGCTATTGGAGTTTGTTGTGGTTGTTGTTGGTGAAGGTGAAGGTGATTCATGTGTGAAGAAGGAGGAGAGTGCAGCAGCTGAATAGCACAAAAGAGGAACTGTGTGGTGAATGGACATGGTGTATAGAGCATAAAAAGTGGAAGAACATATAGCGCAAGTGATGTGTGCAGAAAGGCAATGAGGCAGACAGAGCAACGAAATGCAACAGAACAGTGATGAGTCTGGTAAGATATTGTTGAAAATCATATCACTGTAATAAGTTTCAGTAGCAAAGATTTATATTTTAGGGTGGTTGGGTGGAGCTAGGGAGGACTGGTGTCCGCAAAGGTTCAAGTGGGTTCTTGAACACAGGGAGTTGGTGCCTCCTTCTAGTTGGTGCTAGAGAAACCAGGGAGTTGGTGCTTCCTTATAGTTGGTGCTAGAGAAACCAGGGAGTTGGTGCTTCCTTCTAGTGGGTGCTAGAGAAAATAAAGAGTTGGTGCTCTCAGCAAGTTGCATCTTGAAAAACTGAGGTTGTAGCCTCATTATGAGTTGGTTCTCATATGTATGATACTGTAAAGAATGTAACTATTACTTATCATATAAAGAAAGAGAGGTTTTTACCCTGCATGGGTTTCCTCGGGAAATATCTGTCTCTGTGTTTCTCATATATGTGAATGATGTTGAAAGTGTTATTGTTTATTTCCCTGCATTATTATGATCATCATTCAGTGTCTCTACAAAGAGTTTAAAAGAACCATAATTGTTTAAGCATGGTAACAACTGATTCACCCCCCCTCTCAGTTGTCCAACAGTTTACCTACTTTACATAGTTTTTGCCAATATTTTGGCCTAGCAGACTAATAATGCAATGGAAGGAGTTGGTTTTGGTGGTTTTATCCAGGGATTCTTGTGGCTTCTAGTGTCATTTCGCCAGTTTGTGACTTTGCCAGGTATTTTCTTTTACCGAGCACGTATGATAGGCCGTCACTAAATTTTGTACACTCAGATTATCCTATGACTATGATTCATATGCCTTAGGTACGATCCCATTTTGTTAGCGACACAAAACCTCCCTACTACTACTACTAGAAGTTTCGTTAGTGAATGGTAGAGGCTTACCAAACATGGGTTCCCTAGTTAGAATATTTGTGCCATCTGGTACCCATGAAACTATTATTCCATAAATACAGAGAGTCCTTTATAGTTCCAATATGACTTTGCATTCAAGCCTCATATCCCTACTCATAAGCATTCTGAACTATACTTCCAGGACTCCCACGAGTCTTTCTTAAGCTCTTTTCTGACTCTCTCAAAAAGCGAAAAGGTTGTTGAGTGAAATTGTCTCTTTCACATTCATAAATTAGATTTGAAAGGACGTCTATTTGGTGTACGTTTAACCATTTTTCAAACCAAGTAGACTAAATTTATGAAAAGGACATTCTTTGGAGTTAAGTTGTGATTGAATCTCATCCTCTCGCTTGCAGTATTGAGCCTATTGTCGTTTCCTGCTTTTGCATTATAAGCCTACTATCTCAACAACATCATCATCCAAGAAGAGCCTTGTTTATATCCTTTGCATCATGATACCATGTACCCTACGAGGAAACATTCCCCTGAGTGTCCATATCCTAAATTCACCTCCTTGCATTGAGCATAGGTATGTTCCACTGTTGGAACTGGTTTCTTACTCGCGACACTCGTTTCCTCCTCTGTATCATAACATTCATTTGTCTATGAAAAAACAAAAAAATACTCGCAGGAGAAGAATATTATCTCATGTCGGCATAAATCATGTTTCCTTTGAACATAGAACAAACTTTTGAAGTCCACCTGTAATCCAAAGTTTGGGTTTATCATAACCTTAGGAAGATGAACTCATTACTTAGATTTTACTCCTCCGACTTGTTAATCTTCCACTCCCTATGGAGAGTTTGATTGGTGCCTCCTGCATCACAAATTTTCATCATTGAGTCTATGCTTCCAGATTCTTCCATATGTCTCATCCTCTTGTTCAAAGGATGTCTATAATCCCGTGTTGGCCATTTATCATAACTCTTGAATTTTCATGTCGGCCATACCCTTGGTGTGTCTTAGATTTACATGAAGTTGTTGTCCTACCATGCACAATGGTCCTACTTTCCTTATGGGTAGGTAACCTTGAACCCAGCGGTTGACATATCCTCATTGGTCACTGATTGGGGGGTTTCCCTTTTGTTCAAAGACAATAAATATATTCACACATTGGGATTCATGTAGTGTCTTGGATACCGTTATCCTTATTGGTGGTTTCCTCTCCTTTGTCAAAAATTTTCATTATTGGCTGCTATTCAAAGGTTATTTTCCGGGCACTGCTTGCATCTGGTGCATGCGAAAGATGCACAAGGTCGTTGGTTCATGAACATGTTCTTCGTCCGAGTTCCTCCAAATCATCAAGCTATTGCTTTGTACCTCATTCTAACTGATGAGAGATTCCTTAATGCTCTCCTTTCAATGGGTCTCGTTCCATCAAATTCATCTCATCTATTCTGGAAGTGAGGCCTACAATCTTATGAGTACCTAGAGGCCTGCAATCATTATTGGTAGGTTCTCTCGCCATCGAAAGTTGGGAATACATCAATGTATTCTGATCAATGGATTCTTCAAGTGTTTGACCTCAACTCCTTTATTCACACTTGTAATAATGTACTTGATGCCTTGATACCTACTTTCATTATCGGCAGGTTGCCTCGTATTTTTTAACCGTATAACTTAATGACCGATAATTAAACGAAGTCTCATTGTGTTTGACCTCAACTCTTTTATTCACATGATGTAGACTTGAAGACATCAGTTCATAGTCGCATCTTTCCTGAGTTGTTGCTATCATTCATTGGACCAATACCTATATGACTTCAATGACCATGGGAGATCAGATTGTACTCCATTGTATACAAATATCTTCAGATTGATTTTGAGACTGGTTTTCACTGGGCCTTGTTCATGACTATGATAACCTATAGCATGTATCTATCTTTGTAGTGCCTATTCATGGCCATGAACAATTGTTTGACATATTTCCACATGGATCTGCAGTGTAATTCAAATTGGCATCCATGTGTACAAAGTAATTATGGATTGTAGTATTCTTATGATCAACTAGTTCATCCAACTAGGTCTCCATTAGTCCACTTCTGGGAATTATAATGTATTTCAACAATCACAGATACTCCTCTGACCTCACACATTAGGGGGCATATATTATAGAAATATTTTCCTCACCCCATGCAACTTTCTCAGAAGGCCTTTTCTATTTCCCTATGTAGACTTGAAGTACACCTTTTGCAATTCCCAAAGCTAAAAGACATATTTTTCCACACATACTCACCCTAAAAGATATACAACATGTGCATACATAGGATGCACCATTACATCCTGCATACATCGAGTTTTGTGCCAAAAATTAAAAAATGGTGTTGGGTTTCATGTCACAAGATCCATGATCCTTGACCTTCCCTATTCTAGAAACATTCTGAATCGACACTTCAGTTCCATTTGAAGGATATAAATGGACCATATCCAAGCTGTGGAAGGGAGGAGAAGAATTCAAATTTGAGAGAAAAGTTACTATGGAGAAATTATTCACTTCATATTTTGTCTGCATCCCTTTGTCCTTTTAAGTATGAACACATTGTTCATCCCCCAAGCTCTTCCCTATTTGATGGAGAACCTCATTGTCACTCTTATATGAGATTTCCTTTGGTGGAAGATTGAAGTGTTGGAGGCTCAGTTGGAAGGGAATTAGTTTCTTGGTTCCGAATGTGATGACATAGAAGATTGTGATTCATACACTTCTGTTGAGTACATTTTAAAATAAATACTCTTTTCTTGTCCTATTAATGTCTTGCAAATATTTGAATTATTATTCCATGGGCGTATTTGTTTTGAATATTGATGGGTTATGCTATTATATGTGTTAATTTTATATATTATCACCATATGCTTATGTATCTTGGTTGTTGAGGAAAAGTTGCAGGTGTATATCTTTGATTCAAGTTCTCAACAATGGACTTCATCGAACATCTGGACGAGGTAGGCTCTTTATCTTGTCTTGTTAGCATGTTTGTTTATATAGCATACTTGAGATTAGAGTTTATTTCTGTAGTCATTTCCGTCTGTTGTGGTTTACCCCATGCCATAGAGTGATTTTCCTTGTAACAGGGGTGAGGTACATTATTATAGACACAAAGTATTTGAATTGATGGGTAGAAGTCACACTAGTTACAGATTGTAGGACATAGACTACTGCGCACTTCTTGTTTGAGAATATAGTAAATCACTTTGGATGTCGAAGAAAATTGATGAGTGATCAAGGGATACACTTCATCAATAAGACCATATCATCTTTGAATGAATAATTCCAAATTCACCATCAGATGAGTACACCATACCATATGCAGGCCAATGGCATAGTAGAAGCATTCAACAAAATCCTAGACAATGCAATGAAAAAAATATGCAACGTATGAAGATATGATTGGGACTCAAGAGTCCCTATTGTATTATGGGAATACAGGAAAACCAACAAGAAATTGACAGGGAAAACAGCTTTCAGGTTGGTATACATGCAGAAGGTCGTCATGCCAATGGATTTTATTATACTAAGCCTACGTGTCGCAACTATAAAATATCTTTCAGATTTTCACACAATACAAGAACACCTATCACAACTATTACAACTTGAGGAACATAGATTGATCACGGGATTTCACCAGTAGGTTCAAAAGTCAAGGGAAAACACATGGAATGATAAACACATTAAGTCAAAAAATTCCAAGTAGGTGACTTGGTACCACTATATGACATCACATTTATCCAGCACCCAGGGAAATTTTGTATGCACTGGTTAGGACCATATGTGATTAAGGAGATGATAAAGGTAGGTGTTGCATAGTTGGAAACACTTAACGAAGAAGCATTGAAAGGATGGGTGAACATAAGTTGACTAAAAATCTATCAAGAGGGTCGAAAAGCTACACAATAGGAGGAACTGTGCATGGAAAAAGAAAAAAAAAAAAAAGAGAGGGAACGCGCGCATACAAAATGACAAGGGGATCCATGCAGAGAGGGGAAAATGAACCAACCAAAAAGACCCGACATAAAAGAGATAAATTGTATAGTAATAACTACACCATCCCACATGATAAGACTGTTGAAAGTACGAAAATGGTGAAAACGATAACTACAGGTGGATAAGGACAAGTCATTAAATTGTCATTATAACTAGGAATAAGGCCACCATAAAGCCAAGTCATAAATCCATCACAATGATAGGGATTAAAAGAAAAACACTACCAATACGTAGGATAGAGAGTAAATACACGACGAAAATCCAACAACGGATTTGGTAATAAAGCACCATTAACGCAAACACTTATCACACTACAGGTAGATGAGACAGGAGGAAAGGTGTGAAGGCCAGTGCATAAATGGAAAAAGGGTATAAAATCATCTAGGGATACCAAACACGGGCTATTTATACTTAGTATTACAGGAAAAATAGAGAGCACAACGATAGAGTGAGATACAAATATACAACAACTATCAAAGCCGAGTAACCACAACAATGGTGCCACCCAAAGCCACTAGAGCAGCAACAATTGTACCAAGGAAGAATCTCAACAAAGATACAACAACAGAAACATAGATTGAGGAAACCCCTGGTGCATCCTCATCGTAGTTGAGGTTTCCTCGTGACTATATACTGCTTAGGAAGGATGACGCCCCATCGGTCACATTGCAGAAGACTCCAGACTATATGTGGGTGACCCCATATATTCCATAGAAAGTCATCATTGACGAATACATGCTAGGGAAGGTGCCCCAATTGAAATATGTGGACCAAGACATCATTGATGTGGCGAATATCCCTAAAATTGCACCCCAAAAATACCTAGAACTCAAAGTAGATCCACTTACAGTAACCAACGTCTGTGCTAGAGGATTGGAGCGAGCAGGACTCCTCAACCTGTTCGACATCCCACACTTCAGACACATAAAAAAATTCAATGCATGCATCAAACGTGTCTTATCCTACATGCATAGGGGGTACATATGGCTGGATAGGCCAATTTTGATTGACATAGACTTTATAGAAATAATCATTGGGCTGCCAACCCAGGGGAAAGACCCTGCTCTGTTATTTCTAGATAAAAAGACAAAAATATCACAATCATAGGCTATGAGAGTGAAGTTTCACATGGTTAGAGGGGTGCACGGTCTGGATATTCCAAATACATGCAACCCAACCATTTGAATAGTGATCCAAATTTTAGAAGGAAAGATGCTACAAAAGTGTTAGAAGGATCAAGTACCAACGTGGGTAATAACTGTAATAGAGCAATGTGTAGAAGGAACTACAATGAGTTGGGCACCATTATTATTGAACCAATTCCTATTGGAATGTGTAGAATCCCAAGATAAGGGAATGGAGTCTCAATGCCCCTAGATCCTGATTTTGATCACCTTCACAACATGGGGAGAGTTGTAGGGATGATTTTAAGGATGGAAATTTATTTTAAAATTTAGAAACCTTGGCGAATCTTACTAATCCTCCATATGCCTACTATAAATGTTTGGTGATATTTTTGTAAAAATATTCAAATTTCTAAGGATTTTATATAGTTTTTATAAAAAAATTTGCGATTTTTAAGGTAAAATAATTTTATCCTATAGAATTTGGGTGAATCATTTTTAAAATAACGAATCTCATTTTTGGAAAAACCATAGAAAATTAGCCCATGAGCGAAATTTAGCCCCTAAAATACTCCATGGAGAGTTGGAGGACGCACAAATTTTAAGGCTGAGAGGGAGGCCATGCGTAGAGACAAAGTATCTAAATTCCTGGTTTTCACCAAAAAAGAGGAGACAAATGGACAACAACATATAATTATTTCTCTATGGTGAAAGGATTCGATGGAGTATCCATAATGCACCACACATGTCACCATAGTTGGTGGAGGCATATGGACCAGTTGCGGATTTCCACATAGAGAGAAATCACATGTATATCAAAGCCAAGAAGGATCCAAGGGAGGAGTGAATTCAAAGAAGTCCCAGAAGTACCATTGGTCATAGAGGCCACAATAGAATAATAGGTATCCATGATAAGCGTAGTCATCAAGGGACTCCAGAACAAGATCATTGAGTTGGAACTAGGGACACCACTAGAAGAAATATAACAAAGGGAAAGGATGGTTTAGACATCGGTGGCCAAGATCAAAAGCTTAGAATAAGAATGCATAAATATGTTCGATGAAGGAACACACATTTGGATAGAACTTACTACCAACCTAGAGCAACAAGAACTAGAAGAGAAAATAAAGACTATGTAGGAACAAGCACATCAGGCCAATGAGTACATAAATACTATACCACCAATAGAAAGAATGAAAACACTTCTGGCTAACATGAAACTATACAATGCAGTGGAACAATTGAAGGAAGAACAACAAAAGATCACACAAGAATTACAACTGCGATAGGACGAAGCGCTAATGGTACTAGAAGAACTATCTACCATGCAAAGTACTATGACATTAGCAACGCAAGACATTGAGGCCAAACTTACTAGTTTGACAACGCAGACGATGGAGGAAATATTGAACTAGGAAGAAAAAATAACAATAGCAATATAGGTAGTGAAGGACACCCTCTAGAAATGTATTGTTGGCCCTTGACCAAGTTTTGAGGATCCTTGATCATGTTTGACCGTATACCTTAATGACCGGTAATTAAACGAACTCTCATTGTGTTTGACCTCAACTCTTTTATTCACATGATGTAGACTTGAAGACATTAGTTCATAGTCGCATCTTTCCTGAGTTGTTGCTATCATTCATTGGACCAATACCTATATGACTTCAGTGACCATGGGAGATCAGATTGTACTCCATTGTATACAGATATCTTCAGATTGATTTTAAGACTGGTTTTCACTGGGCCTTGTTCATGACTATGACAACCTATAGCATGTATCTAGCTTTGTAGTGTCTATTCATGGCCATGAACAATTGTTTGACATATTTGCACATGGATCTGCAGTGTAATTCAAATTGGCATCCATGTGTACAAAGTAATTATGAATTGTAGTATTCTTATGATCAACTAGTTCATCCAGCTAGGTCTCCATTAGTCCACTTCTGGGAATTATAATGTATTTCAACAATCACAGATACTCCTTTGACCTCACACATTAGGGGGCATCTATTATAGAAATATTTTCCTCACCCCATGCAACTTTCTCAGAAGGCCTTTTCTATTTCCCTATGTAGACTTGAAGTACACCTTTTGCAATTC
The DNA here is from genome assembly GCA_010110895.2 of Picea sitchensis. NCBI lineage: Eukaryota > Viridiplantae > Streptophyta > Pinopsida > Pinales > Pinaceae > Picea > Picea sitchensis. The sequence goes on from SNQJ01S0151694.1 coordinate 8,380, forward strand.
CCAAAGCTAAAAGACATATTTTTCCACACATACTCACCCTAAAAGATATACAACATGTGCATACATAGGATGCACCATTACATCCTGCATACATCGAGTTTTGTGCCCAAAATTAAAAAATGGTGTTGGGTTTCATGTCACAAGATCCATGATCCCTGACCTTCCCTATTCTAGAAACATTCTGAATCGACACTTCAGTTCCATTTGAAGGATATAAATGGACCATATCCAAGCTGTGGAAGGGAGGATAAGAATTCAACTTTGAGAGAAACGTTACTCTGGAGAAAATATTCACTTCATATTTTGTCTGCATCCCTTTGTCCTTTTAAGTCTGAACACATTGTTCATCCCCCAAGATCTTCCCTATTTGATGGAGAACCTCATTGTCACTCTTATATGAGATTGCCTTTGGTGGAAGATTGAAGTGTTGGAGGCTCAGTTGGAAGGGAATTAGTTTCTCGGTTCCGAATGTGATGACATAGAAGATTGTGATTCATACACTTCTGTTGAGTACATTTTAAAATAAATACTCTTTTCTTGTCCAATTAATGTGTTGCAAATATTTGAATTATTATTCCATGGGCGTATTTGTTATGAATATTGATGGGTTATGCTATTATATGTGCTAATTTTATATATTATCACCATATGCTTATGTATCTTGGTTGTTGAGGACAAGTTGCAGGTGTATATCTTTGATTCAAGTTCTCAACAATGGACTTCATCGAACATCTGGATGAGGTAGGCTCTTTATCTTGTCTTGTTAGCATGTTTGTTTATATAACATACCTGAGATTAGAGTTTATTTATGTAGTCATTTCCGTCTGTTGTGGTTTACCCCATGCCATAGAGTGATTTTCCTCGTAACAGGGGTGAGGTACATTATTATAGACACAAAGTATTTGAATTGATGGGTAGAAGTCACACTAGTTACGGATTGTAGGACATAGACTACTGCGCACTTCTTGTTTGAGAATATAGTAACTCACTTTGGATGTCGAAGAAAATTGATGAGTGATCAAGGGATACACTTCATCAATAAGACCATAGCATATTTGAATGAATAATTCCAAATTCACCATCAGAGGAGTACACCATACCATATGCAGGCCAATGGCATAGTAGAAGCATTCAACAAAATCCTAGACAATGCAATGAAAAAAATATGCAACGTATGAAGATATGATTGGGACTCAAGAGTCCCTATTGTATTATGGGAATACAGGAAAACAAACAAGAAATTGATAGGGAAAACACCTTTCAGGTTGGTATACATGCAGAAGGTCGTCATGCCAATGGAGTTTATTATACTAAGCCTGCGTGTCGCAACTATAAAATATCTTTCAGATTTGCACACAATACAAGAACACCTATCACAACTATTACAACTTGAGGAACATAGATTGATCACAGGATTTCACCAGTAGGTTCAAAAGTCAAGGGAAAACACATGGAATGATAAACACATTAAGTCAAAAAATTCCAAGTAGGTGACTTGGTACCACTATATGACATCACATTTATCTAGCACCCAGGGAAATTTTGTATGCACTGGTTAGGACCATATGTGATTAAGGAGATGATAAAGGTAGGTGTTGCATAGTTGGAAACACTTAACGAAGAATCATTGAAAGGATGGGTGAACATAAGTTGACTAAAAATCTATCAAGAGGGTCAAAAAGCCGCACAATAGGAGGAACTGCGCATGGAAAAAGAAAAAAAGAAAAAAAGAGAGAGAACGCACGCATACAAAATGACAAGGGGATCCATGCAGAGAGGGGAAAATGCACCAACCAAGAAGACCCGACATAAAAGAGATAAATTGTATAGTAATAACTACACCATCCCACACGATAAGACTGCTGAAAGTATGAAAATGGTGAAAAAGATAACTACAGGTGGATAAGGACAAGTCATTAAATTGTCATTATAACTAGGAATAAGGCCACCATAAAGCCAAGTCATAAATCCATCACAATGATAGGGATTAAAAGAAAAACACTACCAATATGTAGGATAGAGAGTAAATACACGACGAAAATCCAACAACAGATTTGGTAATAAAGCACCATTAACGCAAACACTTATCACACTACAGGTAGATGAGACAGGAGGAAAGGTGTGAAGGCCAGTGCATAAATGGAAAAAGGGTATAAAATCATCTAGGGATACCAAACACGGGCTATTTATACTTAGTATTACAGGAAAAATAGAGAGCACAACGATAGAGTGAGATACAAATATACAACAACTATCAAAGCCGAGTAACCACAACAATGGTGCCACCCAAAGCCACTAGAGCAACAACAACTGTACCAAGGAAGAATCTCAACAAAGATCCAACAACAGAACCATAGATTGAGGAAACCCCTGATGCATCCTCATCGTAGTTGAATTTTTCTCGTGACTATATACTGCTTAGGAAGGATGACGCCCCACCGGTCACATTGCAGAAGACTCCAGACTATATGTGGGTGACCCCATATATTCCATAGAAAGTCATCATTGACGAATACATGCTAGGGAAGGTGCCCCAATTGAAATATGCAGACCAAGACATCATTGATGTGGCGAATATCCCTAAACTTGCACCCCAAAAATACCTAGAACTCAAAGTAGATCCACTTATAGTAACCAAGGTCTGTGCTAGCGGATTGGAGCGAGCAGGACTCCTCAACCTGTTCGACATCCCACACTTCAGACACATCAAAAAATTCAATGCATGCATCAAACGTGTCTTATCCTACATGCATAGGGGGTACATGTGGCTGGATAGGCCAATTTTGATTGACATAGACTTTATAGAAATAATCATTGGGCTACCAACCTAGGGGAAAGACCCTGTTCTGTTATTTCTAGATAAAAAGACAAAAATATCACAATCATAGGCTATGAGAGTGAAGTTTCACATGGTTAGAGGGGTGCACGGTCTGGATGTTCCAAATACATGCAACCCAACCATTTGAATAGTGATCCAAATTTTAGAAGGAAAGATGCTACAAAAGTGTTAGAAGGATCAAGTACCAACGTGGGTAATAACTGCAATAGAGCAATGTGTAGAAGGAACTACAATGAGTTGGGCACCATTATTATTGAACCAATTCCTATTTTAATGCGTAGTTGCCCAAGATAAGGGAATGGAGTCTCAATGCCCCTAGATCCTAATTTTGATCACCTTCACAACATGGGGAGAGTTGTAGGGATGATTTTAAGGATGGAAATTTATTTTAAAATTTAGAAACCTTGGCGAATCTTACTAATCCTCCATATGCCTACTATAAATGTTTGGCGATATTTTTGTAAAAATATTCAAATTTCTAAGGATTTTATATAGTTTTT